>WNHD01002878.1:0-13889 GCA_011057455.1 Ganaspis sp. Gsp50
AATATTTAATATTTTTCATTTAAAACTGTTCTTTTTGCAATTTAGACATGAGTTAAGGTTTAAAAACATGTTTTAAAATTTTAAATTCAAGAAATAGAAAGAAAAATACTGAAAGTTTAAAGATATATTAAGTTTAAAATCAAATGTTTATTAACGCTTAAAAAACTTAGTGGTTGGGTGCAACAAGGACGGGGCGTATAATCCGGTTATGAAAAGAATTATTTATTAATAGATTTCTATTACTTTTAATAAAATTAATAATTAAATTTGATAGCTTAATAAAGGGCTAATTTAATAAAAAATAGTTCATATGATTTGCATTTACAGTTCTGAAAATATTATAATATAAAAACATTAAGTTGAAATATCTCAGATCGTCATTTTCCACTACACGCCATTGTTGCACCCAATGCTTCATTTTTTAAGATTCGAGAACCAAAAAATTCATCTTTTTCCCGGAAAGTTATTTTATCTAGCAAAAATGTTGGATCGTGTTTGCATGTATAAACACTAATTGGCATCCGCGATAAGAATTATGTAGAATTTTCTTTTCCCAAAAATTCTGATTTAACATCTCGAATTTTTAAGATTCGAGGATCAGAAAATTCAATTTTAGCCCGGAAAGTTATTCCAACTTTGCCAAAATGTTAGACCGTGTCTACATGTGTAAAGACTAATTGGAAATCGCAAATTGAATCAGAAGGAATTTTTTCCCAAAAATTTAGATTTGAAATCTCGATTTTTTAAGATTCGAGAATCAAAAAATTTATTTTTGGCCCGGAAAATTATCCTAACTTTCCAAAGATGTTAGATTGTATTTAGATGTGTAAACACTAAATGGAAATAGCGAAAAGAATTATATTAAATCTTTTCTCAAAAAATTCTGATTTAAAATCTGGATTTCTTAAGATTCGAGAATCAAAAAATACATTTTTTGCCTAGGAAGTCATTCCAACTTTGCAAAAATGTTAGATCATGTTTGCATGTGTAAACACTAATTGGAAATCGCGATAAAAATTATGTAGAATTTTTTTAACCAAAAATTCTGATTTGAAATCTCGATTTTTAAGATTCGAGAATCAAAGAATTTATTTTTGGACCGGATAGTTATTCCATCTTTACAAGAATTTTGATTTGTTGCATTTTACGTTTAACCTTATGTGAAAATTTTGAATTTTCTTCAACAGCACTTCTGGCGTTGCGTCATCTGTGCGCTTCTCTCGGTATTCTGTACCCCGTGTTGAACGAGACATCGCAACTGACGTTCCGCGTCATGGCGGCTGTCAAAATGTGACAGCTACAACAAGAAAATTCGTTTTCTGTCTCGGAAAAGCATCCAGTCATAAATAACCATCGATTTTCAGAATCCTTATTTAATATTATTTGACGCTATAGAGCCACTTTTTTGAAAAAAGCTCTATGTTTTTTTAAAAAAATTGATAAACTCTAAAATTTCAGAAATAATACAAAAATGGGTTGGCACTACTAATTTTTTTCTCCTTTGATTACCCTTAAATATTGCAGAATCACGAAACAACAATATCCAAAAGAGAAAATGTAAAGAAATATCAACGTGAAAAGATGATGTAATGCTGTGAAATTCTATTGTTTGAATTTACGCGCGTTTTTTTTGTTAGGTTTACATGCCTGTCAGTTCTCGACAGATGAAAGCGTCACTAGTTCTAACCTCAAAACCTAAGTTATTGAATTGAGCGAATTAAGCATATTTGTGACTATATTTGTGCCTTTGAAATAAATAATATCGTAAGCAACACGTGGCTAAACCTTTTATTAACGTGCTTCAAACATCAATCTCGCAAATAAATGACAAGCTTTAGCCGCTAGATGTTTAATATACTATTTGTAAATAGACTAACATTTCTGAAAATCCAAATATTTTTAAAGCATATTTATCTATTACAATAGATCTTTCATTTTTAATTTTTGAAAATTAGTAATCAGTGACCTCAAAAGCCTTCTAGTAAGTAAGTAAGTAAGTGCAGATTCGTAATCTATATAAATTGCAGAAAGGGTAGAAGTATTCTCTATTTACTTATAAAGCTAATTAGTTTTCCTTTTTGCTTTGTCTCTGCCTTAGGAATGCGCTTGATAAGGCTTAGAATATGTTCATATTAATTTATGTCTATTTATGTCAAACGCATTTTGTTATTCACTGCTAATTATGATTGATTTAAGAATTAGTTCATTATTGGATTGATAACTTAGAGGTTAAATGTTTGAATTTGGTTTATGCAGTTTTGCTAGCACCTCGTTGCTCCTTTTACACATGTTACGTCCCTGTAACTGTTCATTCCTTTTCCTTCCATTCTATGGAGTGATCTCTGATTGGATCTAGGAGAGTGCAGGATGTTCAGAAACATTGGAGAATTTGGAACTCATTAGATCAGGCATTTTAACTCTAAATAATACGCCTCATAAAGCATGCGCAAATAAATTTCTCTACCTATTCTGTTCTGAGACTGATTTGATGTCTTTGAGCTTGAAAGAACTTGTGTCTCTTTCGATATTTGCTATTAAAATAACGTTCGGGAATTTTTTTTCTAAAACTAAATTTGTGATAAATACTTGAACTTGAATTGGTCATACCTAGGCCAGAAAACTAAAGAAGAAGATTCGTAATCTTTAACAAAGATACTTCTTGTAACAAGTTTCAAGTAAATTCAATGAATATTTAAGAATTGTGTCCGCCATATTGAATCCGACATTTCGAATTTTTAAAAAGTATAATAATTACAGATTCATAATCCTCGACCTAAAAAACATTCGAGGAACTATTTCAAGTAAATTCAATGAATTGTTAAAAATTGTGTCCGCTATATTGGAACCGCCATTTTGAATTTTTGAACATTAAGTCATTTTGATTTGTAATCCTTGACCTAAACAACATTCTAGTAGCAAGTATCACTGGGCAGCGTTTTAAAAGGATAGAGAGCGAAAAGTTTGTGTACTGGCAATCTCCTGTGGATGACACAGAGCACACCCCATTTTATTGCAGTAACTGAGACATGGAGAGGCGGAGCTTATTCGCCGGTGTAAACTACGAAGTTACACCTGGGAACATAGTTAAGCTGATTATCTTGTCCCACGAAACCTGGCGGCTCATCGAGACCTTTATCATCTCAATTATGAGAGTTAAGGATCTCGATAGCCGCAGAAAAGCGTGAACGGCTCGAAGGCAAAAGTCTTCCGGCGGTTCTGAGAGTGATTAAGAGCTCCGAAATAAGGGTTAAAGGGTTTTTAGTGGGTCGGGCCGGTAGTAGTACACTATCCTTCATTATTGCCTTACCCTCTATCTAGGGAGTTTCTATTTTCAAAAAGCATACCGTTTCCTATGTTTTTGTAAGTCCATGCCTATGATTATTAAAGTTATAAACCAAAAGAAACAAAAGAAATCGTGCACTCTTTAAAATTTAGAAATGTCCCTACGGGGTAGGCAATAATGAAGGATAGTGTACGCCGGTTTTTTGTTTTGTTTATATTTTTGTTTTCCCAACCCCACATACCCTCAAATTCGGCCCCCAGGGATGTGTATGCAGATTTTCCCCAAATATTCCATAATAAAAAAAAAATAAAAAAGCAATAGATTTTCATGAAACATGGTGGATCTAATAAGGCTGTTAATTTTTTTAAAAAACTAATAAATTTTTTGAAACTTTATATACTGGGGTTTTTGGTGAATCTGATTTATTAATTTATTTTCATTAAAACACATTTAAAATAGTATAAGGTAGATTTTATAATCAGTTGAAAATATTACGTTCAAAGTCCTTTTATTATAAATTAACCGTCATTTCCAAAAAAGTTCAACGAACAAAAGTTAGATTTTACAAGCCACGAAAATTGTTATTCCTATACTTTTTAACAAAGTTTATAGTCAGTAATATGTAATTTGTTACTACCTGTTGTGTATGACTGACTTATAAATGTGCGCCATATAATACATTTGGCGACGAGGATAAATTGTTTGTGGTGAAGTGGAGTTCCTTTTTGTTTTGTTAAAGAAAGCAAAAGACTGTGCAAAGTGCACTTGCAGTAAAAGCGACACCACGTGGGTTTCAACGTGTGTGCAATGAATGCAGATAGCCTTTTGGCTAAAAGGCAAAAATTGGATTCTTATCGAAAGCAGTTTGAGGTTGCTAACGCAGCATTACAAACATAAAGGGTGCAAATTAATCGAGAAGGGCAATTGTTGAAGAAAAGTTTATTGGAAAAAGAAAAGAGCAAGATGTCGACTAGCATTGGTTCCATTAATGAATTTTCGAGATCTGAAAATTGGACGTTGTGGCATGAGAGATTGGAGCAGTATTTTTTGTCCAACGAGATAAATAGTGAGAAAAAGGCATCTTTTTACGTCACTCTGATAGGCAGATAAGTTTATGCCATTCTTCGCAATCTGTGTTCTGATTTGCCCAGTTCAAAAACTTATTCGCAACTTGTGGAAATTATGAAGAGTCATATGGAGCCGGCACCGAACGTTATGTTGGAGAGGTTCAAGTTTAAGCAGTCTCGTCAAATGGAGGGAGAGGATGTTAATGTTTTCGCCGAGTCCCTGAAGATGGCATCAATCCATTGTCAATTTAGTTTCAATCAGAGTGATAATTTGAGAAACCAGTTTGTGTGGGGAGTTAATCTTGTGGCGCTGCAGAAACATTTACTTAGAGAGAAGGATTTGAATTTCGGAAAAGCTGTGGAGCTGGCGACGACTTTTGAGATTGCAGTTAGGGGAGCAACTGATATGGATGGGGTGAGAAATAAAGGGCCTTCAATGAACTACATCAAAGGTAAACAGTCGTTTAGTAGTTATGTTTCAATGACAGGCAAAAGTTGATATTGTTGTGGTAAACCGAACCATTTGTCGACAGAATGTAGATATAGAAATTGTACTTAAATGTAATTTGTGTCAAAAAGTTGGTCATTTGAAAGTTGTGTGTAAAGCTAAGAATGCGAATAGTGACAATGTAAATAAAGCCTTGAATTTCGTTAAGGATAGAGTTAAAGATGATTTTAAGCAAAATTATTTGAAAGAAGATCAAGATAATTGGTCAGATGATTTTTAAAACTTATATGCGATACGTAAAATTTCAGATAATGTTATTAAAAATGTTAAGCCGTTTGAAATTGACTTAAGGATAGAAAAGTGTGATATTAGATTTGAAATTGATACAGGATCACTTGTTACTGCATTTTCGTTTGATTATTTTAAGAGATCAGGTTTGCAATTTTGTGAATTGTTGAGTACTGATAGAAAACTTCAAAGTATTTCTGGTGATCCGATTTTGCCAATGGGTAAATTGGGTGGTAATGTGGAATTTGACAAGAAGTGTAAGGTTTTAGAATTGTTTGTTTTACCTGGAAGTGAATCGCCTTTAGTAGGCCGTGACTGTTTTCAAGATTATTGGTTCTAATGATTGAAAAATATTAAAATGAATAAAATTGATTTTTCTTTAAATCAAAGTGTAGAAAAAATGCTTTTGGAATTTGATGAAGTTTCTAAGCATGGTATGGGGGAGTTTAATAATGGTGAATTTGAATTGAACTTAAAGGATAACGCAAAACCGATTTTTCATAGACCGCGCCCGGTTCCTTATTCATTATGAGAAAAGATTGAAATCGAGTTGAATAGATTGGTGGATGTGGGAGTATTGTATCCAGTTGATTCCAGCGAATGGGCTACTCCTATAGTACCTATAGTAAAGAAAAACGGTTAAGTTAGAATTTGTGGAGATTATAAAGTTTCTCTTAATCCGCATTTGCAAATTGTTAGATACCCAGTTCCTAGGATTCAGGATCTCTTATCAAAATTAAAGTCAAGTACATTCTTTTCTAAATTGGATTTATCTCATGCTTATCAGCTGTTTAGGTTAGACAAGAAGTCGCAATTTCTTACTACTGTTTCGACTCATAAAGGGTTATTCACATATAAGACTTTGACGTATGGAATTGCATCGGCGCCAGGAATTTTTCAAAGGGAAATGAAAAATTTAGTCAGTGATATAGAGGGCGTGTTAGTGTTTTTTGACGATTTTCTAATTTCTGGGGCAACCCTTGAGGAGCTGAATGAAAGGTTGTGCAAAGTTTTGAAAAAATTAAAGGATTCGGGATTGAGGGTTGAGAGGGATAAGTGTGAGTTTTGTAAATATAAGGTTTAATTCTTGGGTTATGAATACAGCGGCGAGAGGATTCAGGTCGCAAAGGATAAGGTTAAAGTAATTCAAAAAGTGCCGAGACTAACGAAAGTTAAAGATTTGCAAATTTTTTGAGAGTAGTAAACTATTATTCTAAATTTGTTCAAGGTTTTGCTGAGTTTTTGAGTTCTTTCTATGAGCTATTAGAAAAAGATAAAAAATGGAAGTGGTCATCTGAGTGTGAAAGGGCTTTTTGACTGTTAAGGAGAAGTTGATGTCAGGTGAAGTTTTGATGCATTATGACTCGTATTTGTCCATTAAAGTTACAATAGACGCGTCTCCTCATGGAGATAGGAGGAACATTGTTAGGGGAAACCGTGAGAGACTTATAGCTTATGCGTCTCATACGTTGACGAAGACAGAGTCTAATTATTCACAATTGGATCATGAGGCTGTGGAGCTCGATTTGGAGTCACAACCTTTCATCAGTATGTTTACGGCAGACTTTTCATTTTAGAGACTGATCACAAGCTTTTGGTTTATATTTTCAATGAGAAAAAAGCTTTACAACAGATATCGGAAGCTCGTGTGCAAAGGTGGGCAGTTCTTTTTGTCAGGATACGAGTATCAGATAAGGCATATTTCGGGAAAGAATAACGTAAGTGCTGATTGTTTTTCGCAATTTCCGTTAACTAGTAAAACTAGTTCGATTTCGGGTGGTATTGACGAGTATACTTATTTAAATTTTGTTACCGAGGAAATTAGTATTTTATTGGTTTATATTTTGAGAGAGGAAACGTCTCATGATAAAGAGCTTAATTTGATTAAAAAGTGGATTTGTGAAGGGTGGCCTAAAAGGGGTGCAGGATGATTTGATCGCTTTTTCAAATCGAAGCAGTTAATT
Organism: Ganaspis sp. Gsp50; assembly: GCA_011057455.1. NCBI lineage: Eukaryota > Metazoa > Arthropoda > Insecta > Hymenoptera > Figitidae > Ganaspis > Ganaspis sp. Gsp50. The sequence goes on from WNHD01002878.1 coordinate 7,051, forward strand.
GACAGTCGAGAATGGACGTGTTATGTGGGGCCATAGAGTGGTAATTCCAAGGTCAATGCGTAGAAAAATATTAGGAGAATTGCATAGTTCTCATATGGACGTAGTTAAAATGAAGGCTTTAGCTCGTTCTTATGATTGGTGGCCGGGAATAGATCGCGATATTGAGTCGATTAGTAAGTCTTGCGAACCTTCTTTGAGGAACGCTGATAATCCTCCAAAATTAGTTTTGCATACATGGGATTGGCCTGATGGACAAAATCAAAGGATTCATGCAGATTTCTTGGGTCCTGTAGCTGGAAAAATGCATTTTCTAATAGTGGATGCGTATTCGATATGGGTTGATGCTGAAGAGATGATTAATATTACTGAAAAGAATATAATCAAGGCTTTGAAAGAATATTTTTGTTAAGCTGGTAACGGATAAAGGTCCTACGTTTACATCGAAAGATTTTAAAATGTTTGTTCAGCGAAATGGTATTCGTCATATATTGACACCGACATATCAACCTGTTTCTAATGGTGCGGCTGAAAATGCTGTCAAAACTTTTAAAATTAAATTTGAATTATTGAAACTAGAAAATAATAGTCATGATTCTTCGGTTAAATTTTTGTTTTATTGGCGATCCACACCGCATTGTAATACTAAAGTGAGTCCGTCGGAACTACAAAGTAATAGAAAATTTAGGACTAGATTTGACTTGTCAAAATGTGAAGTTAGGGAGAGAGTTTCTCAAAAGTAGAATGACCAAAAGAAATTCTTTAAAGGTAATGATCAGAAAAATTTTCAGACTAACGATACTGTAATGGGGAAGGATTATATGACTGATGGTTGGAAAAAATCGCAAACTTTGGACAAATTAGGATCTGGCACATATTTGGTTCGAACTGAAAATAATAAAATTTGGAAACGCAATGTAGATCAACTGAGTTCATGTAATCTGAAACCAATTTTGGGAGAAGAGCAGGTTGTTATGTGTGATATGATTTGGCCTAAAAGTTTTAGTCTTTTTGATGTAAATTCTAAAAATTATAATGAGATTGGAGGCTGTGTGAGTGTACCATTAATATTGGAGTCATGCGTTTACCTAATCGATTGATCAGTCAGTCGCTTAGTCGCTATGCTTTAATACTGTCACATTATCAGCTCTCGTTTGTATCAATTGCACCTTTATATGTATTAATAAATATATTTGTTAGTAACCTCTGTCTCATATATTACACTATTATAGATAACTATTTTTTATCCTTTAATTACTCATTTTTTAAACTAATTATGCTTTAATCATCAACCAGTAAATCAATCAGATTCGAAAATCTCCATTTATTGTATAGGTGTTATGTTTTGCCAGGCAGAGGCTGAACTACCCTTGTGTCAAACTAATTAAGTGTTTTTTTTTTAACTTCCGCAGAATTTTATTTAATTTTATTTGCTTAGTATCATATTCATAATTCAGGATCTTAAAAAACCCCGTACACAAAGTTTCATGAAAAAATATTAATATGTTGAAAAAGTCGACAGCCATATTGGATCCACCATTTTGAATTTTGAGAAATTGACTTCATATTCGTAATCAAGGATCTCAAAAACCCCCGTATACAAAGTTTCATAAAAACATATTAAAATGTTGAAAAAGTCGACCGCCATATTGGATCCACCATTTTTAACTTTGAAAAAATTGACTTTATATTCGTAATCAAGAACAAAATGACCTCATAGTCGTTTCATTATCCTGCCTAATGGAGGTAAATGACTAATTAGAAATGTCATGTACTAAGATTTTGTAAAAATTACACATTTCATATTCCTTTATGTAAGCGTAAAATTTAGTTGAAGGTCAAAATCACTTGAATTACAAGGATTGATATCTCCTTAATGGAAAACAATGAAAAACAGCTTATAATTTCCTTTATAATTAGAAAAATATAATAATTTTACACAAACTACATGACCGTGATTTACAACGAATTTTAAAGTTTGAGTAGCTATTATTAATTAAATAATATTCAATCAATTTATCCAAAACTTGGGCCTTATCTACGTATATCTATATAGAATTATGTCGTCTAGTTCCTTTTCTTTTGTATAATTCAATACTCAAATTTAATCAATTTTCGCCGCTTTTGAGGGTCTCCTGGCACACCGTGGACCCGAAAAAAGAACCTAATTATTCCCGTAGGAGGCAAAAAAGTCTCTTTCAATTTCGTAGCACTCTATTTATCTTCACTTACTCGCCTGGACCTTGTTCTTAGAATGTAGGTTGAAAGCAGAAGCCAGATGGGAACAGCGTGGCGAACACACTACTTTCCCGGAAACCATTCTGAAAATTCCAGAAGACCATTTTCAGACATTAATATGGGAAAACCAGGATATCGAAGATGGTCATATTAATATAAACCATTATTCCAAACTGAAATCCCATATAGGGAAAGACATGTGAGTTAGGGGAAAGCGTCTGCAGAGTCTTCTTTCAGAACAGGTCTCGCCACCTAAAGAACCTTCCGATACTGACCGTCAGATAGACGCCTCAAGTTTTTCGCTCAGAAGAACAGGGTACTATATGTTATAAGACGGAGCCTCGAAACACAAAGGAAGTCAGTCTTTTAACCTCTCAGTCACAGTTGTCAGTATATCGACCATCTTTTTAATATTTTTACCTTCAATATAAATTTAATAATATAATACAACTCTTTGAGAGTTTTGAATTTGGGGACGTTCATAAACCACGTGGGTAATTTGTTCATAGATTTTGACCCCCCTCCCATTGTGGACACAAAAATACGTTGAATTGTGGACATTTTCAGACTTTTTAAAATCCCTCCTCACCCCCTAAATTGTCTACGTGGTTTATGAACGGACCCTTTCTAGGTTATTAAGATTCAAACAACAAAACTTCTGTAATAAATATAATAATGATTTTAATTTTTATTTTGTTATAAAAATATTTACAACAAAAACTAGCATTTTTCTCAAAAACAATTCGTTTGTGGTGAAATTCGGTAATCAACAAGTTATGACAACTCCTATTCGGGGGTTTCTGTGGTCGCTTAGTACGAATGTAGTATCAAGTTTAAAAAATTCATAATAGCATATCCAAGATGTCAGATCAAAATTTAACAAATTAACCACATCAAATGAAAATGGCTACTCGAACAATTGCGTGTTATTCCATGATCAATTATAAAGCGAAAATGAGTTAACCGGTTAAAAAATATTCTTTTTTCTACGATTTATATCAATTCTAGGAAAAACTATTTTTCTCTCATATAAAAAGCATGGAAAATTTCAAAGCTCCGGCGGCAGCATTGAATATTGTCTGATTGAAAAATAAAAACATATGGGTCTTTTTATTTTTCATTATTTACAATTTTAGGGTTTGGCAGCATAAACATTTTTTTGAACCACCCCAGCGTGTGTGAGTGTGTGTGTGTGTGTGTGTTAGGGTAGGCCGAAGTAAATTTTCTTTTAGAATCAAATGGTAATGGTGCGGAAAAGTTGTATTTTGGTCTCATAGAAAAGTATGCAAAATTTTAGGTTTGTTAATTAATATCTTCTGTCGCTAGCAGAAGACTAAATACTTGCATATTTAACAAAAAGCACTAAAAATGCGAGAAAAATTAATTTTTTAATTGTAAATTACTATATTAGATATTTCTATTAACAACTTTTCTCACAATTTTTTTTGCCTTAAAATGGCCCAGAACTCACCACGCGGAGGCAGCTTCTCTTCGAATTCCTTTTTATTTTTTTTTTTTATTTTATTGTTTTTCTTTTAGTTAATAAAAAAAATAAAAATGAACTCGAAGAGCAGCTACCTTCACGTGGTGAGTACTGGTACATTTTAAGTCAACAAAAAGTGAGCGAAAAGCTGTTAATAGAAATATGTAAAATAGTAATTTACAACTAAAAAATTCATTTTTCTAGCATTTTTAGTTCTTTTTGATAAAAAATTGGTAATATTTAGTCTTCTGCTAGCGACAGAAGATATTAATTAATAAACCTCAAATTTTTCATACTTTTTAATGAGACCAAAATGCAACTTTTCCGCTTATTATCATTTTATTCTAAAAAAAAAATATTTCGGCCCACCCTAGAATATTATTCATGAAAATTTCAGGATCCTTTATGGTTCCTGTATATGACTTCTTTTACAATTGTTATACTGCTTGAGGAGGAAGATTGAATTGAAAATTGAATGTGAAAAATCTTTATTTTTAGTTGCTGGTAAGGAAATTTATGTTAAAGACATCAACTAAGACTGCAGACAGATGTTTCTGAAACAAAAAGAAAACTATCCACATACACTTTTTAGCAATCATTACTAGTTAGTAAACATTTAATAGACATCCACAATTCCACCACAATTCATTGTAGCATATTCGGTGCTGCATTTAAGCTTAAATGTTTTCAAAAATGTATGTGTACAAAAAAGAACATAATAAAGACTTGACTTACCCGAGGTCCAATAGCACATAATGTTTTCGTGTTTTTACAGAAGACATTTGTTCAAATAAATATTCTCCTACTATAAAGCCTATACTTCCTAAGAAGGCCAAAACACCGATGCCAGAGCCATAGGAACAAGCATTAGGATCATTATTATACAAACATTTTTCATTTCCTTCCGAATCAATTAAGTATCCTTTATTGCTTATACATCCAAAGACTATAATTGCAAACAGCTGAAAACGAACGAATTTTTTTTATGAATAAATAATCATATTCTAATACTGTGAGAAAAACACATACTTTTGAGAAACATTAATCCGAGAATCTTTAATCACTAGATAGTCCAAATTTATTTGCAAAAAATACTATAACTATTGTAATTTCCACTCTTTTCAAAATCGAGGTATCACGTTTTTCTGTCATATATATTCAGTTAACAAAATCTTTTGGACTTTTAGCTAAACAGTTCCATACTGTAAAAAATTTAAAAATAAGGAATGATTTCTTCAAAGAATCTCTCTTTTGTTTACAATTTTGAAGAAAAGAATCATGAGTGATGGTAAAAACAGTCAACTTAATAGTTTCGACAAGTAAAATTTCTCTTAACTGCCGGTACAATTTGTGAAATATGAGATTACCAAGTAAAATTTATGAATATTTTAAATCTTATTTAATTCTACAGTGCACTTAAATTCATTTTATAATAGCTGAAATGTTTTATTCAGCTTTGTTTTAAGATACTCGCTAAATATAAAAAGGACAAATATATTGATGGGTCAAAATTTATTAAGTAATCCAAGTGACAAAAAAATTCTCGTATCGGGTTGAAACTTGCACACAGTTTAGTACTATGGAGGATTATTTCAGCAACCAAGAATTTTTAAGTTTCATTAAAAAGTGTAGGAGGCGGAGGGTAAATTTCTTTTTAATTAGTGGACTTATGTCGTTTTGAGAATTTGGAGTTCTTAAATAGCAGGAGTTACAAAAACTTGTATACATTTTCGAAATACTTCTCCCTGCTCTTTTGCACAAAGTAAAAAAAAATTTTGAAAAAATCAAATTTTGACTATTTTTTTAAAAAAATAAGAATTTTTTTTAAAAAATAAGAATATTTTTTTAGAAAATATACCTTTAGGATATGTAATTTCAGCCCTGCAAATATGAAAATATCCTTTTTGTATTCGAGATATAAATTGATTACTTAACAAAAAAAAATTAAAGTGGAAAGTTATATTAATTTCATGAACATCTTGCTTCCTCATAAAGAAACATTGGACTTTTTTCAAGAAGAGTTGTAGAAAATATTGAAACCTACTAAGAAATTTTTTTAATGAATAATCAACCATTTCTAAACTTTTTTTAAAAAAAAAATTGGCATTTACTTCATCAATTCTAGGTAAAATATAGATTTTACATTCAATTGTCAATTGATTCGTATTAATGCAAGAAATCCAAATTTGTTATTACTCACTTCAAATTTCAATTAGAAAAAAAAATTTTATGTAAAAAACAGAATTTTTTTAAAAAAATTGGCTCAAAAAAATTTGAAAGGGAATTTCTAAAAATCCCTGCACAAAAATTTTTGTATTCACGAGTATAAAAACTACACCAAATTTTATTAAAATCGGTCAAAGCGTTCTCGAGATATCCTGACGACAAAAAAATCGTAAAATGGAATTTTAAATGTAAAAAGTGATTGAAAATTGTCAATTATTCAACCAATTCTTGGTAAAATATAGACCTTATATAGGTCAGTCGATTGGTCTCGATGCAAGAAATACAATCTTATCAGTACTTACTTCTAAATAGGGAAAAAATTTTATGCATAAAACCGGATTTTTTAAAGAAAAAATTGTGTAAAAAAATCGAATGAGAAAGTTTAAAAATCTCTCCATACAAATCTTGACATTCACGAGTATAAGAACTCCACCAAATTTTATTGGTGGACAGTTTTACCAATCCGCGTTTCCCAACGCCTTTTTTCCCAATGGACATTTTTCCCAATGAACATATTTCCCAAAAACGGGTCGATTTTCCCAATGACCATTTTTCCAATAAATCAATATTCTTACGATAGTTAATGATAAAGCAAAAGACATCCATAATATAAAAATGAAGTAAAAAATAATTAATATTGCGAATAAAAAGATGTAAATAAAAAAAATGTAGATTTTATGTAGTCAGTGTTGATAAATTTAGATAATAATCCTTCATTATATATTAAGATCTCAAAATTTCTCGGTTCTTCTACTTCTACGTCTCTGTTTAAAGTTCACCGATTTTCCCACATAAGTCACATACAATATGTAAAAATGTATATAAATATAATCTGCAAGTTCTCTAGAATATGATGACAGAAAATTTAATTATGATTTATATATTTTAATGCAGT
>WNHD01002879.1:0-14319 GCA_011057455.1 Ganaspis sp. Gsp50
CTTATCTCAAGAGCGAATAAGGTCCCTTCTCTCGTGGAGCGTCACATATAAATAATAAAGAATATAAGTAATAAAGAATATAAATAATAAAAAATATAAATAATCAAGAATATAAATAATTATAAAAAATATTATATAATAATATAAATATAAAGTAAATTATATTGTAAATTTATAAAGAATATAAAGAAGTGTCAAAAATAATATTGAAAATTAAACTTAAAGCTTTTTATTATACAAACGTATATTTATTCTTTACATTTACTTCGTATTCTTTAAATTGGTCCTTCATTGCTAAAATTTGCATTTTATAAAAAAGCCATTTTCTATGCAAATTATTTCTTTTTATTATTGCAATTTTATTTTTTATGCAAATTTGTATTCAATTATTAAAATTTACATTCTATTATTAAAGTTTACATTCTATTATTGAATTTTATATTCTATTATTGAATTTTACATTCTATTATTAAAGTTTACATTCTATTATTAAAGTTTATATTCTATTATTAAAGTTTATATTCTATTATCAAAGTTTATATTCTATTATCAAAGTTTATATTCTATTATCAAAGTTTATATTATTTATTATTTACATTCTTTTCTTAAAACATCCTCTATTATTAAAATGTACATTCTATTGTAAATTTTGCATTTTATTATTAAAAATTATTATATATAATTCAAATTCTATCGTCAAATCCGCATTCTAGTAAATTCATTTGCGAAAATTTGCACTTTATTCCTAAAGTCTACATTTTATTGGTGAGACTTACATTTTATGGAAGAAATTTGCGTCTTGTGGTAATTATAATTTTTTTCAAACATTGCAGGCGGTTCCGCAGTGGGGGGTCCTTGTCAGAAGCGAAATAGGATTTTTAGTTTACGACGGAGACGGACAATTAAATAAGCAGCCGGGATCTCGTCTGAAAACACCAAGCTTACCCATCTGGATGACTCTTTGTCTTGGACATCACGGTGTTATCTTCAACACTAACCGTGAACTTCTCAGGAACTATCATGCCGAGCGACGGTGAGCTTGCCGTAAAATTTCCACTCACACCCTTTTTCACTTATCTCTCACTGTCTGAAAGTAATCATAGAAACCCATTTTTCAAAATTACTGCAATTTTCTATTCACCTTTCCTAATAATAATAACTACCTCAGAAATTCACATCAAACAACTATTTTCTTGGAAAATGTATTCTTTCCTCGAAAAGCTATATTGTAAATAATATCGATTTCCTTCCAAATTGTTCAATTTAATCATAAAGCAACTTGTTTTTAATTTCGATATTTTAAAAACATTTAAAACATAATAGATATACTTCTTTTAATACTTGCTTTTAATACTTTTCTTTTGTACTTGTTTTTAATTATATCGAGTTTCTATCGGATTTTTGTTAATTTTTTGTCCATTTTTACATTCTCGTTTATAATGTTTTGTTTTGTTTTGTTTGTTTTGTTTCGTTTTGTTTGTTTTGTTTGTTTTGTTTGTTTTGTTTTGTTTTGTTTGTTTTTTGCAAATTTTATAAAATTGGTTTTTAAATATGTAAGAGCACTTTCTTTATTTAAGAAATGAGTACTTAAGTTAATACTTTGTTAAGAATTGATGTCGTCAATTGTTAAATTACATGAACGAAGAGCTAAGTTTCCTTAAAGCATAATGCCATTTCCGGTAATTTATTATATAATTGTAGATTCGATGTTCAATACTACACTTGCGGCGGGAGTCACGCCACATTAACCATAGACACCAAGGCGAGAGAAAACGCTAGAAGTTCAGAAGGCAGGGAAACCAAAGAATGCCTCGATATGGCAGCAACACCTCTAGAAAAACTCATTCACTCCAAGTAAGATTTTTTGCCAAAATTGTAGAATTGTAAAATTGTTTGCATATTTTATTTCACGTAGGAGTGTACGCAAAATAAAAAAATGTTTCAATTATCGCGAAATTAAAAAACAATCAACTTTAAAAAAGGGTCAATATAGACTTTTCAATTATCGCGAAATTAAAAAACAATCAACTTTAAAAAAGGGTCAATATAGACTTTTCAATTATCGCTAAATTAAAAACCAATCAACTTTAAAAAAGTAAAACTTTAAACTTCTAATTTGATTCGTTTCTTTTTTTAATTATTTGACAAGAATTCTATTTCAAGCAAATTGTTGATTTTCAAAATAGTGGCTAAAGTTCAAACAACTTTTTAACTCCAATAGTATAAAAATTTATTCATTTATTTATTCAAGAAACGGGCAAGCCTTTTTTCTTATTATTTCCTATTCTAATTTTTTAGTATAAATTAACTAGAAACCGCAACTTATATGAAAAATATAATAGTAAAAAAAAATGAATCAAATTTTTACTTTGAATTTTTTGTTTCTTAATGGATTCATTATTTTACATTTTAATTGTTTGACATTTGATTGTTTGATAGTTGATATTTGATTGTTTGATATTTAATATTTGATATTTGATTATTTGATATTTGATATTTGATATTTGATTGTTTGATATTTGATATTTGATAGTTGATAGTTGATATTTGATAGTTAATATTTGATTGTTTGATGTTCGATATTTGATTGTTTGTAATTTGATATTCAATTGTTTGATTATTTTCCATGTTTTTGGCATTTGATATATATTTCTAGAAGTTCGATATTTTGCTTATTAGGTTCTTCATTTATCACTTTAAAACCTTCATATCTCTATTCCTCTTATTATTCTTTTCGTTATTTTTCTACTTTTCGTTTTTCTTTTTGCCATTCTCTTATTCGGATATTTCTATTCAGAATTTTTCCATTTGGCATTTTTCTATGCAGCACTTTTCTATTCAACATTTTCCTATTCAGCATTTTTCTGTTTTTTCTGATTCTAATTTTCCTATTCTAATTTTCTTATTCTAATTTTCCTATTCTAATTTTCCTATTCTAATTTTCCTATTCTAATTTTCCTATTCTAATTTTTCTATTCCAATTTTCCTATTCTAATTTTTCTATTCTAATTTTCCTATTATAATTTTCCTGTTATAATTTCCTGATTTTAATTTCCCCATTATAATTTTCCTATTCTTCATTTTTCTTCTCACAATTTTTTGAAAATTATGTGGCACCTTTTGGAATGAAATTAGTTGTTCGAATTTAGTTTCTTGTACTGTAGCAATTTTCGGAGTAAGTGGTCTTTTATTTTGTAAAAAGTGTGGAAAGGTTTTTTGCACTTATTTATCGCTTTTTTCGGCTTCTAGAAAGAGTTGTGAGTTTCATCAGAGTTTGTTATCATTTGTGGACCATCGATTGAAACCCGCATCATCTTTTCCTTTTTAATTAGTTCCAGTAGGTAGTAATAATGTAGAATCCTAGAAAATACTAAAAGGAATATTTTTTGATTATCTCGAAGATGGCAGGACGCAGAGGTCCACTGGAATGGAACTCCTATGCTGTGAGGAAATCAAGCTTTATTAAAAATCATTCATGGAGAACGTCCCGCGAACTTATGGATTTTTACATTCAAATTACTAAACAGATGCTTTAATCGGGTTCTTAGGATTCTAGCTTCAGTTAAACTTTTATTGTAGATTAATTAATCTACCATATTATAATTATTGGATTAATTAATCTACCATATTATAATTACTGGATTAATTAATCTACCATATTATAATTACTGGATTAATTAATCTACCATATTATAATTATTGGATTAATTAATCTACCATATTATAATTATTAGATTAATTAATCTACAATCATTATTTAATTTTTCAAAAAAGCGTTGATGAAGAACTGTATTTAAATTCCTTTTTTGTTTTAAGATGAGATTGTTTTAAGCTGAGATTATTTTAAGCTGAGATTGTTTTAAAACGAGATTGTTTTAACATGAAATACTTTTTTGTTCTAAGGTGAAATACTTTTTGGTTTTGAAATGCTATTTCTTGGTTGGAAAGAGTTAAAGAAAGTTTCTTCGCATCGTTTAGAATTTTTGAAATAATTTTTCTGTAAGTTAACACACAACAATGTAATGATTTATGAAATCAAGATCTTATTAATTAATTATTTCATAACGAGTTCATTGATCTAAAAACGTCTATCGTGCAACTATAAGACGTTCCATCGATTCTAGAGCAAACAGTGCTTACAAAGGCTTGTAAACTTACCATCACGCTATGCATTCTCATTTTAGAAAAAATAAAATACTTTAACTTTCTGTCAATTTTCGTGACTTATTTAGTTATTTCACCTACAAAGAAACAAAAATAATAAAGGAGCATAAAGATTATAAGTATTTAGATTGTTGAAAAAATAAAAACTCTTTTTAAAGAAAATCCTTGCCACTTTCTTGTATTCCTGCATTTTTATTTATTTTCTGCATAGAGGGACATATATTATGCATATTTTCTACATAAAGATTTACTTGTGATAATATTTTAAAAATTTATAATATATTTTTAAAAACAATATACATATCTTATAATTCAATTATTAAAAATTATATTATAATTCAATTATTAAAAATTATATTATGATTCAATTATTAAAAATTATATTATAATTCAATTATTAAAAATTATATCATAATTCAATTATCAACAATTATATTATAATTCAATTATTAAAAATTATATTATAATTCCATTATTAAAAATTATATTACATATTATTTATTAAAAATTATAACTTTTTCAGTTCACGTTTGCAGATCCAATTTTTTGGTTTTTTTAACAAAAAATCTTAATTTGTAATCACAACGAAGAAAAAATTCGCACAACGGACCTAATCTGCAATTTTATATACAAAGTTCATAAAACTGCAATCGTGAGAACTAGACTTCAACAAATTACGTTTATTTTATTAAGTACAGCTGAGAGTATCCATCGAATGGTCCATGGTTACGATCCGGATCATTAGTCTGTGAAATTATCTCAAACACAGTTCTTTTTAATCGTGAGAAGACGAGATAGCAAAATGAAAAAACTTTTCACCTGCAAATTATATTTTTTCTAATCAAAAAAACATCAATTTGATGTTTCTATCAATTAATAACTTTCATTCAACTTATAAATAAATACAAATAATCTTTGTTTACAATTTTTAACTGTATAAAATTATAGTTAACTTAATTATTATCTTTTTCAAACAAAAAACTCAGATCTTTTTTTAATTGTTTTCTTTGGATCTTTTTTAATTGATTTTCTTTTAAATTGGGATCTTCAATCGAATTTTTTTTAAATTGGGATCTTCTTCAAATGCATTTTTTTAAATTCGGATCTTCTTCAATTGCATTTTTTTAAATTGGGATCTTCTTCAATTGAATTTTTTTAAAATTGAGATCTTCAATTGAATTTTTTTAAATTGAGATCTTCTTCAATTTATTTTTTTTAAATTGGTATCTTCTTCAATTGAATTTTTTTTAAATTGGGATCTTTCTTTCAAATTAGAGCCTTTTTTCAACTAGAAATCGTTTTTCAAATCGAAATTTGTTTTCCAAATTTGCATTAAAAATAAGAAAAATAAAATAAAAAAATACATATAAAATAAAAATATAAAATAAAAATCTTTTGTTTAAAATGTATTTTAAAATCTTGTTGATCAATAATTCAATAAAGAGAACTATCTGGTTTTTTGCAACCTTATTGTCGATAGTTAGGAATTAGAAATAGCTGTACTTATCTTGAGTGAGGAAAGGATTAGTTAATGGCATAATATTAAGGAATTAGTGATTTTTCTAACCGGAACGAGTGACCTTGATGAAAGTCCTCAAAACCCAATGCCGATGACGCATACATTATTATGTATATTTTTTTTGTATAAAAAAATGCATAGACCCTTCATTTGTGACTGCCATTTCACCCTAAATCCACTCGGTGGCAGAGGGTCACGCTTGCATATATAATTATTATGTCTATTGGTTTCCCTCAACTTCGCCGAACACCTGTGCAGTTCTAGATGGTGTTGCCCTGATGCCCCCTCTTTTCCATTCTTTCCATCAACTTCCTGAGTACTTTACTCCACTCTGTTTTGTAGTAACAAACTCAAACGCACGACTGTTTCGTTGCCAGACGGTCTTAGGGGCGCCGAAAAGTTTTTAAAACATTCTTCATTTAAAACTGACAAATTATTCGCTAAACTACTCATTAACTCTGCAGATAAAAAATCAAAACCTTGATTTTTGACAATTATTTTAAATTTACGTTTTCTGGAAATTGCAACTTTTTCTAAAAGTTACAACGTTTTTGCAAAGTTTCGTTTTTACAAAGTTTCGGTTTTACAAAGTTTCGTTTTTTAAAAGTTGTGTTTTCAAAAAGTTATGTTTTCTAAAAATTACGTTTTGTAAAAGTTATGGTTTCTAAAACTACGTTTCCTAAAAGTTACGTTTTGTGAAATTCACGTTTTTTAAAAGTTACGTTTTGTGAAATTCACGTTTTTGAAAATTTACGTTTTTTAAAGTTTATGTTTTTTAAAAGTTACCTTTTCTGAAAGTTACTTTTTTTCGAAACATTACGACGTTTTTTGAAACTTGCAGAATTTTGTGAATTATTTGTATTTTTACACGAATTATCAAACTTTGCTGGAATTATCTAAACATTCGAGAAAATTGATTGAACGCTTCAAGGTAAATGAAGTTATTGCAATTGGATTAATAAATATACAAATAAAAACGCCAAGAAAAGAAAAGTTGAATTTTAAGTGTAATTGGAAGTGAAGAGTGATTTTGAATTTGTTGTGAAATTTAGCATAAAGTGCTGTTAATGTTAATTTTTGTTAATTTAAATTTATGTTAATGTTTATTTAAAGAAACTACAGAAATATTGATTTTAATACTCAAGGAACTGATTTTAATACTCAAGAACTGATTTTTTATAGAGTGAAGAAAGTTCTGTGCTTCGATTTGTGCATCGTTTTTCAAATCCGAGTTTGGATGGATGATTTGTGAAAGGATTTCCGTGGTGAGTATATATCTTTTATTATTTTTTAAAAAAATACGCTTTTCGAAATTGCTATTCATTCCATTCAATATTTCATCGAAAATTTATTTTTCCTCGACATTATTAATTGCTGGAAAACGAGAGCCCTTTTTTTAAAAGGAAAACAGAAAATAGAAATGGTGAGGAAAATATAGAAAGAAATAAAAATAAAAATAGAAATAGTGAGAAGGAAAATAGAAATGGTATTAAATGAAAATCCTCTATAATAATTGATTTAATATTTTAATAATTAATTAAAGAAGTAAAAATAAAATAAAATGCAAATAAAATACAAATGCAATACAAATAAAATAGAAATACAATATAAATAAAATACAAATAAAATACAAATAAAATACAAATAAAATAGAAATACAATATAAATAAAATACAAATAAGATACAAATAAAATAAAATAAAATACAAATAAAATGCAAATCAAATACAAATTCAATATAAAGAAAATAGAAATACAATAGAAATAAAATACAAATAAAATAGAAATACAATACAAATAAAATACAAATAAAATAAAATACAAATAAAATGCAAATCAAATACAAATGAAATGCAAATAAAATACAAATAAAACACAAATAAAATGCAAATAAAACACAAATAAAATGCAAATAAAACACAAATAAAATACAAATAAAATAAAATGAAAATAAAACACAAATAAAATACAAATAAAATAAAAATAAAACCAAAATACAAAGAAAAAGAATTTGCGAAAATTGAAATCAGTTTTTTATACATCTAACATTTTTTTGCAGATTCGTTGTTATGGCTTGAGCGAGGGCTTGAGTTTGGAAGGGGAAATTTTGAAATAAAATTGATCTCATTATGAATAGATAAGATGTGGTTTGGAAGCTTTAAAAGTTCAGAACAAAAGACTTAAGACAAAGAAAAGTGAAAGAACTCTGCAAGATTATTCTTTAACAGACACCTGCTTTAGTATTTTCAGCAGTGATTCACTTCTTCCTGCCTAATAACGCACATTTTACCCCACGAGAGTTTACGGCAGTTGACCATGATGTACACGGTCCGTGAATTTGAGCACTATCATGGCCTACATACCTGCGTCATTTAAATAATCTAAATCAAATTTATACGAGAATATATTTTTATTTAGCACACCAGTGTGCGCGCACAAAAAAAAGCCATAAAATTACCAAAACATTCGCCTAATATGCAGATAAATTGATTTTTAACGATTTTTTGCAAAAAGTTTTAGTGAAATAATTTTATTTTATTTTACTTCATTTTAAATATAGTGTATAATGAATTTTTGTTGCTGCAAAAAATTGTTCTTCCTTTTTATTTATTTATTTTTTTTTGATAAAAAATTGTTCTTTATCTATTTATTTTTTTTTTTATTCTTTAATCTTTATTCTTTATTCAAACATTATCCCCGCATTTTATTTAATGATTGGTATACAATTTTTTTTTATTCAATTTTTTTATACAATTTTTTGTATATAATTTTTTATACAATTATACAATTTTATACAATTTTCAAAATATCTTATTTTATTTTAAGCACTGAGATCTTTCGTATTTGAAATTTAAATTTATTAAAAGCGTTACAGTTTCAAACAAAAGTTTATAAATAAAATAAATAAAAAATACTTTCAATCTTTGGGTCCTGATGATCCGTTTTTTCCAAATTATTGAAATAATTATAAATTTTCTGAAACTGACAAATTTTCAAAGTTCAAACATTTATTTGAAAAAGAAATCTTTCAATTTTCTTGTCCTAAAAGGAAAAATGTAATTGTGTAGAAAAATGTAATTGTGTAGAAAAATGTAATTGTGTTGAAAAATGCCTTTCCTTGGATTATAGAATAGGATGGTATTACGAGTTTAATTTAACGTTTGTGGTTTATAAATGAGGATTACTATTTATTATGAAATCATAATTCTTGAATGGTTTTTTTCAACTGACCTTAGGCTTTTTACATACGGAAAGGTGATTATGTGCTATGTAATAAAGCAGTTTCTCTGCATGCTTTCTAGTCACACGTTGATCGAATTGCGGCTGTTAAGCAAGACCTCTTTTATATCAGTTTATATGAAAATTACTTCTGGTCATCCTTTCCACACGTAATTTTTACTTCCTGCTAAAAGTTTCGATTCACCTTTCAAAAAAATTAAAATTTTCATTATTATGGAGCTTCCTCTTCGGGGCATAAAAGAATAAAATTGAAACACTTTCGAAACAATAGGTTTTCATTTAATTCTTGTACTCTTCTATTACATTTTTCTTCTCTTTTCTATTAAATTGTCATTCTTTTATTGAATCTCTTCTATTGAATCTCTTCTATTGAATCTCTTCTATTGAATCTCTACTATTGAATCTCTTCTATTGAATCTCTTCTATTGAATCTCTTCTATTGAATCTCTTTTAGTGAATCTCTTTTAGTGAATCTCTTCTATTGAATCTTTTCTAGTGAATCTCTTCTATTGAATCTCTTCTATTGAATCTCTTCTATTGAAACTTTTCTAGTGAATCTCTTCTATTGAATCTCTTCTAGTGAATCTCTTCTATTGAATATCTTCTATTGAATCTCTTCTATTGAATCTCTTCTATTGGAATCTCCTCTATTGAATCTCTTCTATTGAATCTCTTCTATTGAATCTCTTCTATTGAATCTCTTCTATTGGAATCTCCTCTATTGAATCTCCTCTATTGAATTTACTTATCAGTATTTAAATCAGATACTTGTTCGTGGCAAACGGACGCATAAAAAATAAACAAAAATAAATTATATAAAAAATATTTAGTAATAAAATAAAATGGATAAATAAAGAACCAAAGAGATAAAAAATGAAATAAGAATAAAACATTGGTATAAAAATAAAGAATGGAATAAGAATGACAAAATCGAATAAAAAAAATAAAAGGGATAAAAGGAAGAAAAGAAAGAAAAGAAAGAAAAGAAAGAAAAGGGATAAAAGGAAGAAAAGAAAGAAAAGAAAGAAAAGAAAGAAAAGAAATAAAAGAAATAAAAGAAATAAAAGAAAGAAAAGAAAAAAAAAGAAAAGAAAGAAAAGAAAGAAAAGAAAGAAAAGAATAAAAATAAAAATGTGATAAAGGAAAAAAAGAATAAAAAGAAAAGAAATAAAGAGGTATAAAATAAAAAAATAAAATAAAAGATAATAATAAAATAAAAATTATTATAAAAAATATTAAAAACGATTTACAATAAAAAAGGTCAGAAATGGCATTTTTCATTAGAGCGAGAATATAGGAAATAATAAAAGTTTGTTTAGTTGACAATAAAGTTGGCAAAGAGTTGTTAACAAAGTTATATTTTTTTTTAAGTAATTAATCAACCACTTTTGAAGTAATTAATCTTTTTGTTGTGATAAATTTATTTCTAGTGATTAAAAGAATTTAAAGCCGGTGAGGATTTCTTTTTCAAAACTCTTGTAAAGTTTATGTGCATTTCTTTTTGAAGAAACTGATTTGCGACATCGTTCCGCTGAGACAGTCACGTTACACGCTAGGATGAGCACGAGAAAGATCATTGTATCAATCTTCCTTTATTCGAAATCTAACTTGAAAATTTATTTCTGAAAAAAAGTATTTCCTCGGAATATCTGATGCTACTCTGCTCTAAATATCCTATTCTACTAATTATACTCACAATCACAAAAATATTCCTATATTCAAAATAATTCATTGTGTATCTGAAATTATTTTCCGATTATTATTAATTTATTAATATTATTAATCAATTAATAATATTAATTTATTAATATATTATTAATCAATTAATAGTATGTTCTTAATTATTTGTAATTAGTGTAATTAATGTTAAAACAATAGTAATTAATCATAGGTATCATAATTATTTAACACAGTTATTAAGCATAGTTATTAACCATATTTATTAAGCATAGTTATTAACCATATTTATTAAGCCTAGTTTTTAACTTATGATTTTATTTTTCAGATGAATCAAAAAACGCTTGACGCTTTGGATGGAGATTTTAGAACGATATGGAAGATATTTTCTTGAGAGTCTTTCTCGTATTTTTAATTTTGCATCAAAATTCAGGACAGTGTGAGTATTTTTTAAGCTCTGAATTTTATTGCCGAATATTGAAGAAAGTTGTTGTTGAATATTGAAGAAAAATTTTTATTGAATATTGAAGAAAGATTTTTGTTGAATATTGAAGAAAGATTTTTGTTGAATATTGAAGAAAGATTTTTGTTGAATATTGAAGAAAGTTTTTGTTAAATATTGAAGAAAGTTTTTGTTGGTCATTGAAGAAACGTTGTGGAATATTGAAGAAAGAAACTTATTGCCGAAAAATTAAAGGAAATATTAAATTCCATTTTGCAAAATCGTTTTCTTCCAATCGTTGTTTTCTTCATAAATACATAAAAGACGAATTCTTTTCTGTAACATCGAAACTATTTATTTATTTTCTTTTTATTCATTTATTTTCTTTTTATTTATTTATTTTCTTTTAATTTATTTATTTACTTTTTATTTATTTATTTTCTTTTTATTCATTTTCTTTTTATTCATTTATTTTCTTTTTATTTATTTATTTTCTTTTTATTCATTTTCTTTTTATTCATTTATTTTTTTATTCATTTTCTTTTTATTCATTTATTTTCTTTTTATTTATTTATTTTCTTTTTATTCATTTATTTTCTTTTTATTAATTTACTTTATTTTTATTTCTTTCTAAAATCTCATAACATTTTACGAAATTCCCTTTTTCTTCGATTCCATATGTGAAAATAAAAAATTGAAACAAATGGTAAAAAGTTGTGAATAACTGTAAATGAAAATATTCTAAAGTTAATTAGTTATGGTCAAGAAAATTAGTGCCGTATATTTGATAAATTATTTGATCCATAAGGATAACAAATTCTTGGTTCAACGATGTGAAAACCTCAAAATGGAAATGAATAACGGTTCTTTCAAAGCGGAATTAAATTTTCCACAAACATGATCTGATTGTTTTAAGAAGTTTTTTTACCCAACAACTTGGTCATGAAAATATATTTTTACAAACAATTTGAATGGAATTTTCAAAACTTTTTTGCAAAAAAAAAAAATTTAATCTTATTCTTTTTATTCTCTTTTATTTTAATTCTGTATTTACACTATTAATTAGTATTAATTTAGGTCTAATTTAGTTTAATTTAGGTTCTATTACTTTATTTTTTGCTTCCTCAAGAAAAAGCAAAATTTATTTTTGTTTATTTTTTATTTTTATCGCATAACTTGTTACTTCATTACTATTCTATTTCTATTTTATTCCTATTTTATTCTACTATACTATTTTCTATTCTACTATACTATTTTCTATTCTACTATTATATATTCTACTATTATACTATTCTATTTTCTATTTTTATTTATACTATTTTCTATTTTTATGACAATTTTCATTACCACTTGATAATTAACAAATAAAAAGCGAAACGTGTAAGTCGATAAAAACTGAACAAGGTCTGGGAAAAATTTCTCGTCCATTGAAAGACATCTTCTCACCTTTTTGTCACTTGAATTAATTACTTTAATCCCATTTGTCAAGCAATTGAAATTCATAGAAAGCGAATGGCAAAAGAAGGCAAGAGACTAGACAAGAGACTTTTTTCAACATTTTACAAAACGTTTTTCTTTACAATCTGTGGATTTAAATAAAAACAATGGAACTTTATGCATATTTATGTGTGAAAATAGCCATTTGGATTTAAAGAGACATTAATTAAGTGACAGGGATTTTTAATCAACAGAGGAGAAATTGTTGAAAATATAAAAGGGGGAATTTCATAAAATATAAATGAACTTGGAAATACATTTTTATATTATAATGAACTTCTTAATTACTAGTTTTATTGAAAAGGAACTCGTGGAAAAGGGAAAAAATTTACAATGAAATTTTCCATGTTTGACACGTGTTTCTTTTCATATACTTTATTTTCCGGGAAAGTCTATAGAAATAAGTTTGTAGAACGACTGTATCGGACAACATCGATGGCATGGGCTTGCCTTGGCCGGAACTTCGCTCCAAGGAAGCGCACATATCTACCCTCATATACTTTATTGTGTGTGAGTTAATACAAGACGTGTACACACACTTGTACTTGTTTTGTTTAAAATCCACAATCTCCCAAAATACACTATTTGATAAAATTGAACAAAAACAGACTGCGGATAATTACACAACGAATGCCGCTGTTTAGATGACAAATATTCTCTTTCTTTTTTTATTTATTCGAAAACAGTAATAAATTACCAAAAGATACATTTTTGATAAATTTTCGAAGTTTTGATAAAAATTTGTAATATCAAAAATTGCATTTTTCGAAATTCTAATTTTTTCATTCATTAGATTGCTTTTTTGAAATTTGGAAAAGATTTTTGCTTTATTTCGAAAACTGTTAGTTATTTGGGTTCTTAAAATGCATTTTTTCAAATTTGGACTACTATATTTTTAAACAGTAGTTTTATTTCTTCCAAATTACGCTCGAAATTGCGATATTTTTAAAAAAAGTAGATTTTTTCGTTCTTTGGATTCCTTCATTATTGAAATTTTAAAATTTTGGAAAAGACTTGTGCTCTATTTTGAAAATTGTTAGTTTTTTTGGGATCTTAAAATGCATTTTTTCAAATTTGATCGTGTTCTAGTTTTAATTCTTCCAAATTGCGCTCACAGTGAACCGTCGGGATCAAATTGATCCAGAAGAGCGAATCAAAATGTTGATATGCAACGTTTTGATTCGTTTTTCTTGATCAATTTGATCCTCACGGAACACTGGGCTCGAAATTGCGTTATTTTTAAAAATAGTGTATTTTTTCGTTCTTTGATTCCTTAATTTTTGAAATTTCGAAATTTTGGAAAAGTTTTATGCTTTATTTTGAAAACTTAGTTTTTTGGGTTCTTATATGGAAATTTTGGAAAAGATTTATGCTTAATTTCAAAAACTGTTAGTTTTTTGGGTTCTTAAAATGCATTTTTTCAAATTTGGACGCGTTCTAGTTTTATTTCTTCCAAATTGCGCTCAAAATTACGTTATTTTTAAAAATAGTAGATTTTTTCGTTCCTTTGATTCCTTAATTTTTGAAATCTCAAAATTTTGGAAAAGATTTATGCTTTATTTCGAAAACTGTTAGTTCTTTGGGTTCTTAAAATGCATTTTTTCAAATTTGGACTACTATATTTTCAAATAGTAGTTTTATTTCTTCCAAATTGCGCTCGAAATTGCGTTATTTTTAAAAGTAGTGTATTTTTTCGTTCTTTGATTCCTTAATTTTTGAAATTTCGAAATTTTGGAAAAGTTTTATGCTTTATTTTGAAAACTTAGTTTTTTGGGTTCTT
>WNHD01002880.1:0-13883 GCA_011057455.1 Ganaspis sp. Gsp50
TATTTCTGACATTGAACTAGCTTCATATTAAACCGAATTTTGGGTTAGAATTTTATACCTTTGACAATTGAATAAGCATTCTATCAACGGGAGGCGTCGGTATGAACATTTCGGCTTCCTCATAGGGGAATAGTTTTAAACGTAAAAAATAATGAAACAATGACATATTTTTATAATTTTCGTTTTATATTATCTTTATATTAATACGAATCAATTCCTCGTTTAGAATAACTAACTTTTCCAAAAGGAACTGTCTTTAAAAAACCACCATCTTAATAGTTATATAGAAAATTAAATTTATATTCTTAAGGGGATAGTACATCCCTGGGACTCGAAAAAAAATTATTTTTTTTAATGTAATATATTCTAAAAAATACATATTTGCATGAAACTTTACACATTTTCTCTTATATAAAAGTATTATAAATTTTATTTTTTTTAATTGTTCTACTGTGTATTTTGTCTTCTGTATTTTTTGAAAAAAACACCAAAAGCCACGGCGGGCGTGATTTTGACTCACTGGAACTTCCGAAAAATGAAAACAAAAGTGAATTATAATCAGCATTAAAGCCTCTATGGAGTGAACTAGAAGAATGAGTTTTCGACCAAAAATAATAAAATGGCGGCATTTCAATGGTTTCTTTTATCACGCTCGCCGACTCGAAAAATGTGGTATCGAGAAAAACTCCTTCGCACGAACGGCACTTTTAGTTACTCAAACGCTACCCTATTGTAAAAACAGACATAAGATCATGAATAAGATCGTACATACATAAGGATACACGCAAGTTCGTTTGCAAGATCTCAGGTAAGCTACAGGTAAGGTCGTATAAGCGTTCTTAGGTGAGTACTTGTGTAGTTTTCAGATGAGAACTTACGTGCGTTCTTAGTGGACTTCGTACCACGTGTCTGCATGGATACTGTTTGGCACGTTATAACGTGGAACGAACTTCTCTGTCTTTCTCTATCTCAAGGGAAAGAGAAAGACAGAGAAGTCCGTTCCACGTAAAAACGTGCCAAACAGTATCCATGTAGACACAGGCCGGGGTATGTCTTGACACATGCGTCACTTACTCCGTTACGTAGTATGAAATTGAAACAACGAACGCATGCAAGTTCTTATGTGAGTTCGTACAAAAGATCTTACATCCACCGCTTATTAAGAATTTTGGTAGATAAACATCTCATTTGAGAACTCACGTGCGAACGCAGATGGGAACTACTACCAGAAAGTATAACCTTGATCTTGCATAAGTTAACATGGTTAAGTTCGGAAGTTTGCACTTTTAACTTCCTGTTAACTTGATATGGCCTCCAGTTATAGTTCCTAATGATAATTTCTTAGAAGTTTTCGATGTAAATTTTCGAAAAATATGAAAGTGTAAGTTTAAAACAATTTTTTAATTTAAAAAATGAAAAAATATCTATTTATTTTTCCTTGTTGCTCTGACTTATTTTGTGAACACAACATTATAGAGAAAGAATTGAAAATAATTTTGGAAGGACAGGCATTCTAACCCGGGTTTGATGCGCACAAACGAAACACTTAAACAACTAACCTAAACGACCAACTGTAAAAAAAATTCGCTGAGTTACAAGTGATCCTACACTGAAAAAAAAGAAGGCGCGCGACTGCACCTTTCGTAGTAGCATATCATAACCTAACTTGGGGTCTGATAGTCACTCCACAGGGGCGTGTAACGCGCACCCGAGAGCGTGCTACGAACTCTTTAGAGTGTTGCGATCTCTTACTATATGTTCCACTGCTCACCTCAAGAAAAGAGTTCGCTGCGTAATCTCGAGGACTCGTTACACGCCCCTGTGGAGTGAGTAGAAGACCCCAAATTAGGTTATGATATGCTACTACGACATGTGCAGTCGCGCGCCTTCTTTTTTTTCAGTGTAATGGGTAAAATAAATGGCGGGCTCTTTTGAAAATGTTTCTTCCATATATTTCATTTGTTTATCAAGTTTGTTATTTCATTTCTATTAATATTTTTACTATTACTATTACTATGAAGATTGCATTTCAGAATTTATTTGCTGAATAACTATTAGCGAGGCAAATGTAACCAATCTTTTTAACTTCTTAATATAGCGGTTTTGTTGACTACACTACTTGTTGAATACTTTTGTTCACGGGCTACATGCAATAAGGGCGTACGCTTGACTAATACTACCACTTTAAAATAATTGCACAAAAATCGGAAGCTATAACATTTTCGGTTGTAACGCTTGGCAAATTTTCACCTATATTCCACTCAAGTAATTACTTTTGTTACCATCGTATTAAAGTATCATTAATAAACTTTGTTAAATACACTAAGAACAGAAGTGAGTATAGACATCGAAATATTAATATTACTCCGAATTATTTTGCCAATGGCGTTCTGTTACAGTATAGATTTAAACCAAAACGAAAAAGAAGTCTTAAATAAAGCTTCAGTTACTCAATCACGAGTTAAAAATTATTATAGGCTCCAGTTATCTACTAAAAAAGATTTATCCGTCCGAACGTAGTAAATAATAAATATTTTCAATAAAATTTTATACAGAAATTTGACATTTGATGTTAGCTTCAGTAGGCATTGTCTTGCACGAATTCTGGATAGGAATCTTCTTGCACTGAAATTTCAATAAGAATTATAATGTTTTGTTTTTTTAATAAACATTCTATGAACAGGAGGCGTCAATTTCTTATTACGTTTGAACCTGTTTTGCGTTTATTGGTTAATTATTGAATTATATCGCTATAGACTAAAACCTTTTTCAGGGAGTGTCAAGTTGTGACGTTATTTTTCAGGTAAATATCGCTACAAGGCGCATGGGAATTATTAAAGGTAATATTTAGAACTTGAATGTAGGATTTATTTTTTTTGCTTAATTTTAGAGTATTATTTTGAGATCTCCCGAGTTTTCGGATTGAGTTACAATGCAGTTTTGGTTTTGGTATTTTTGGTAGATTGGCAGAAGTCAAGATGCAATACTGGCGCTCCACTTAAAATTAGATGGAATGCAGGCTTGATAATTACGGGTTAATTGGGATTTTTGGGTTTTGTGTTTGGTGTCTTTTGAGATTTGCAGGCCTTATTCTAGCAAATTGACATCGCTTGGGCAAGGAAGCATTGGCGGGCCTTCGTGGTTGGATTGCCAAGTCCGTGCCACGGTGGAAGCTACTGTAGAATACCCAATCTAAGCCTGGCTTCCGGGAAAATCAACTATTTTGGGATCTCTCATTTTGATTTTGAAATTTGTTTGAAATTAGATTTTGAACTTAGTTTATGAGTAAAGTTTTCGGTTTGGTTTTGAGTTTGTTTTTATCGATTTTTGACTTAGTTTATGATTTAGATTTGAATTTAGATTTTGAAATTCGCGTCAAAGCGGCTTTAGTGCACTCTATATTGCTTGTGAAATACTAAATAATTAGCGCCAGATAGATCGCGCCATGTGACTTTAGAATTTTATAAGAATTTGGATGTGAATTAGAATCACTCTTTTCCTTCTGGTCGGCCGTCGAGTGAACACTTCTTGCCGACTGGTCTTATCATCATGTGAATATCGATAAAGTCCTTTTGAGGCTACAGTCTAGTTTTGGTTACAGAATTTTAGTTACAGAGATTACGTTTACATTTTATTTCGCTTATTTAAAGTGAATTCGAGTTTAATAGTTTAAAGTCATTTCAAATTTGATTTTTGCTCTTTGTTCAGTATTTTTATTAAATTCTACTTCAATTAATTGTTACAGTTTCTAAGACAACTTTAGGCGTTACAGTGCATAAGACAATCTTAAAATTTTACAAAATAATCGTTTCCCGTCGATCAGAACTCATTAATAATTATTATTTAATAACTTAATTTCTTGTAAATTTATAATTTAAGTCGGTTAGGTTTTGTATTGCTCCAGTATATTTTCTATTTCTAAATTGTAATTTCATTGTTGCATGTTTTTATAATATACAATTTTCTAATGTTACTTGAGTGTTTTTATTGAGTATTCTTTGAGTATTTGCCGCTTAATTATTTTCCATTGACAATCCCAACCCTTTCTCCTTAACCAGTAGAACTGAGCGAAACCGAGCATATCGTGATTCTCAACCAACACTAGATTTAATTTCCATGTGCGGTCATAGTTACTGTTTATTGTTAGATTTTAGTATTTTGATATTTTTGATTACTGACCGGTTGTCATTACCGGGGAAACAAAAATTGACTGGCGCCCTATCAGGGACCGCCAAGATGAAAAATATAATTATGGAAGTTGAGAATCACGTGTAATGAAAATCTTGAGGCTAGAGTTTCTATTGTTAATAGAGAATTTTGAGTTAAAGTTTAATCGTGATAATTTAAAGATTATAGATTTTTGAGAATTTATAATTATGAGAATTTGTTGACAATAGATAAGTTTATAGATTTGAGGTTCTGTTTTACAGATTTACAATTTCAAAGATCTTGTTGTGCTTATCATTATTTAGAGATTTTGTTATACCATTCTTTTGTTTCATTTAGAGAATAAAAAAGAATTCGTTACAAAATGCGTGACACATACACACGCACACACATACATCTGGACATTTACTTAAAACTTCGTATATATATTTTTTAGATGAAAATGACTTTATTTATACTATTTTTGGAAAATCGAAAATCGGCACAATTACAAAGCTTCCCAATGAGGAAGCAAAATCAGAAATTTTTAAAATGATATATTATACTCCAATGTAAAATCTAACAATAAGTTATGGATTAGTAGGGTGAAGGAACCAATTGTCGAGGAAATAGTGACATGATGGATAATAACATAATAGATTTACGGATACAAACATTTATGTATATTTGAAATTGTTTTTTTTTGAGTCTAGCAATAATAATTTAAGATGAGAATTTTAATATGATTTTCTTATAAAACATAAATAAAAAGTTAAAAAATTACATTAAATTTGATGATATGAGAAACACTATATGTCGAGTCTCTGGAACCAGTCACTCTAGTTTGAGATCCAATTGTCGTTTTTACTTGAAAAAATAAAATTAAGCTATATTTGCAGTTGAAAAATTGTAATTCTATAATTTATAACTCAATTTATTACTAAATAATCTTTTAAAATTAAAGTTATCTTGCCTATTTTACCGCCTGCCAAACACAACAATTGTACATGAAGAAAAAAATACACCATTTACCGAATATCAGTTTTAGTGAAACTACTAGCTGAACTATTCTCGGTCGCTAACGCTCCCTCGAATTGGTATTCTTGTTCAAAATTTTTTTGCGTATATTGTAATTATAATTGTTTTTAATAATTTTGTTATTCAAAACTTTATAGAATATTTATTGTACATACAATATAATAATTATTATATTTATTATTTATATTATTTAATAAATTATGATGTACACACAAACGCATAAATGCATTCCTTCCGGTTTGCAGACCTTCAGGAACAGTTATCGTTAATATAATAATAATAATTTTATTAGTTCATGACATATGCCTACATTTTATGTCATGAAGTAATAAAATTATAATAGAAGTACAGTACAGTACACTACAGTACAGTAGGGTATAGTACAGTACAGTACAGTACAGTACAGTATAGTTGGCCAGGATTACGACGTAAGACTTGAAATGATGCAGACATTCCTGCCTGCACGCGATCTCTTTAAGGGTTATCCTGTTCTGGAGTGTTGTAGTCTTATTCTCGGGTTTGTGGTTGATGGGCTGGTGTCTGTCTGTTCTGACCAACGACACGCCCAATCTAAGGTTTTCACCGTGCCGATGGATGCATGGCACCTGGGTACCAAATCCGAAGTGGATCTGATGGTGGTGGCGCGAACGTGATCCAACCCATGTGCTCTTCAAAATGGCATGGCGTCTGTAAAGTTCAGTCGTTAGTCTGTCGAAGATGGGGGCCTGGGTGGCGGACGCGCTGTCGCTTTTAGTGATACAGCTGGATGTGTCTTAAACGGTGCCTCTGGGATACAGATTTACAAGCGCATTGATGCTGTGCACGTTTTCGATTGTGCGCATCAAAAAGTCAATGGTAAACTGGCTGCGCAGAATCTTACCGGAAGGACAGCATGAATGAGCTTGGGTGTACCTGGCGCCCTCTTAGAGGATTAAACCTTGTCCTCATATTGGGAACTGTGTATCGATGGTGGATACACTGGAAGGATTTTGCGATGACGTTGCAAGATATGTCAGAGAAAGCAAATAAACGGATAAATCTCGACAGTTTCGTAAAAAGCGGCATTGATAAACTGTTAAAGTTCATCACTTTACTGAAGG
The DNA here is from genome assembly GCA_011057455.1 of Ganaspis sp. Gsp50. Taxonomy (NCBI): domain Eukaryota; kingdom Metazoa; phylum Arthropoda; class Insecta; order Hymenoptera; family Figitidae; genus Ganaspis; species Ganaspis sp. Gsp50. The sequence continues at coordinate 6,285 of WNHD01002880.1, forward strand.
TCACTAGACGACTACTCAAGTCCACACTGGAAGGCACAATAAAAAGAGAAATTAATCGGGAGGACAGGAGAGTTGCACAAATTAGGTAAAAAAATTTGCAACACCAAGCTTTACACCTAAAGTAAAAAGTTCTCATTAGCGATGATCTGCCAGAACGTAGAGTCCAGCAAACGGAGAGACTAAGAGACCTTTAAAAAATCTACAAGTAGCAAAACTCATGATTGGGAATTATTGGAAAAGATCAAGAAGAAAACGCTAACAAATGAGGATAAACAGTTAGTAGGATCTGTGAAAACTGCAAGAACGATGGAGCACTTTTCGCGTAGGAAAATGAGACTTGAAGCAGTTATAATAGAGCCAAAGTCTGGATATAGCTACGTCCAAATTCTAAACGACATTAAAAGGAATGTAAACCCCGAACAAATGGAAATAAAAGTAAGGAGCATCTATGAAACAAGAAACAGACATCTTGTGGACGAACTAGGAGCATCAACTGAAGACCGGCAAAAGTTGGGTCTTGCAATACAGCACTGCCGACCTTTTTAAAAAGGCACTGTCTACATTTTAACTCGAACCGAGTTATTGAAGGAAACGCGTTTGCATCACTATCTCATTATAAAATAAAAATTTTGTAAGAAGAACATATGATACGCAAGTAAATCAAACATGCTCTTTTCATTGGTGCATAGGACATTTATAAATTTTAATTGCGAATATTCAAAAGTGTAGATAGTACAAATTATTTTTGACAAAATCGGGAAGAATACCTGATTTGCGACCTGTAGGAAGTTTTGAAACAGCGCATGTCATTTTTCCTAGTGTGGCTGTGCGGCGGGAGTATTCGCGCTCGTGAAACCATTTGTATAACAACCGATTCTTTCTGTCCCATTTTCGGTTCGACATATTTTTGTAGGAAAAAAGTAAAGCTTTCGATCTATGCTATTAAAAAAATTATTAAAATGGTCGCATTGGGAGAAAAACTTAAAAACATTCTTTAAATGCAAAAAAACAAGTGCTATAATTTTTTTGTTTAAAACCAGTGGAATAATCGGAAAGCTTATAAAAAATGCTTTAAAAAACACCTATAATAATTTAACTTTTATCTATTCTGCGACTAGTTATGAGATATTGAAAATTAGCGTAAAGAGTAAAATCAACATTTTTCGGACCCCTGTATCTTGACAACCCGTCATATTCGTCCTGTATTTTTTACAGATTTCATAGAGGTCCAGTAACACTACAACTTAAAAGTAATTGCACAAAAATCGGAAGCTATAAAATCTTCGGCGGTAACACTTGGAAAATTTTCACCCATATATAAAGTAAACTGTGTATATTATATACTATATATTATAATTAAAAAAAATGTGCCCGATTGCGGGCACATTTACGTTAATAATATAATTTCTTTATTCATAAACTAGGGGGGCGCTGTGAGCGTTATCCTCCTATCTTGTTTTGAATCTTTATTTTAAACAAACAGAGTTTGGATATCAAACCTTTACCTTTTCAAATAGGTGTAAGAATCGAATTCTCAACAAATCTAGAATGAAAAGAATATTAATTTCTTATATTTATATTTGACATGCAAAGAATTAGGGGATTAGGGAATAGAATAGACCAATCATAAAATATTTTCCAATGTAAACAATTTTCTGATTGGTCTATTTCTATTCCCTAATCCTCTAATCCTCCGCATGTGACTTCACCCAAAGAGGGTCTATGTTTTTTGAAAAAGTAATTACGCTCAGAGGTCAGCCTAATATGGTCTATGTTTTTGAAATGGTAGTCGCGCTTAGGGATCTTTTGGCCTTGATCTTTGACCCAAGGTCTAAGGGGCTGAAACGGCGGCGAAACCTTTTCATAATATAGAAAGATAAATAAATATCTTTGTTTTAAAATTATATACCGACAAAACACATTTTGTCGGTATCAGGGGGTCTCAAAACGTCGAGAGATGATGAAATTAGCAAAAGTCAAAAATCATACGTTTTGAATACACTCTCATTATTGATGAGAATGTAAAAAAACAATTTTGTCAATAATTGCCGAAAATGCATTAATTTCAATTCGGTTTTTTGCATTACACTTATTTCGACATATTATAAGCATTCACGAAAAAAAAGTAAAAGATTTTTTTTTATTTTTTGCAAAAATACATGTTTTTGTTTTCCAATTTTCCACTCTTAGTTCACTTTTTTGTACATTATGAGTACAAAATGTGACTTTATATTAATTTTTGTTGATAAAACTTGAATTTTTTTGCAATTTTCCTTCATTGCCTTATCTGATGAGAATGTGTCTACAGTATGTTGACTGATTTTACAATCCGGAGGGGGGGAGGTGGGTTAAAACTGAATTTTTTAAATAAGGTGATTTTTCAAAAATTTGTATCTTTTTGGTTTAAGTGTTAGAGAAATGGTATAAAGGAAAAGAAGAGAGAGAGAAGTATTCTTCCGCAAGACTTATTGCAGAAAACGGCAATTAAAAGAGATGCTAGCTTGATCATAATTAGCGATCAGTACAAAAATAAAAAAGCTGGTCCCCTGACAAACTGGGAACTGATACAATTTGGATTCGCGACAAGTCTCGGTTTAAAATAGAAGAACATGGCTCGGAGGAAGGCTTCGTTTAAATCAAGAGTTGTGGTGTACTGTACATAAGCATATATCTTTCACTCATTATACGAATGGCTCTCTACCGAGAAAGGTGAGAAAAGTTAGAAGACTTTATAAGAGAGAATGAAGACGATATTTTTGTAGCAGGTGATTTTAATGCTAAGGCTGACTGGAGAGCAGGTTTCACATGCACAAGGGGGTCCTCAGTTTCTCAGATGGCTGCTAGTTTGAACTTAATGGTTACAAATACTGGAGCTGTAAACACCTTTAGATGGAAAGGAGGATAAGGTTCCAGCCTGGATATTACCTTGACCTCACATAATGCATTGAGGACAGTCTACGATTGGAATGTTCTTGAAGACTACAAGGGTAGTGATCACCAATGCATAGTATTTAAGGTCAGAGAATCTAGTAATATTCGTCGTCTATGCCGACGACCAGAAACAAATAAGAGATGGAACGCTTCGAAACTAGATAAGGACAATCTACAGGGATATGGAAGCAGTCCTTCTATTGATAGAACTACCAATTTGCGGAATTAAGAAGAAAAGCTTTCAAATTTAGACGTTTCTAGCAAAGTGCAAAGATAACCCTGTTAATTCATCTCAACTGTATCTAAAGGCAAGAAAAGAGCTCAGATTGTCGATAAAAAAGAGTAAGAAAGTCTGCTGGAAACATCTCTGCAAGGAGGTGGATAATGATATCTAGGGAAAAGGGTATAAAATAGTAACCGACCGCCTAGTCGGAAACGCACCTGTGAGCTTTAACAGTGTTGAAGAGGTGGAGAAGATTATAAGCGAGTTTTCTCCTCAACAGCCAGAACGGAAACGGGAAACAATCGCCGTTAATGAACAGATCCAACTTTTCAATTTGAGGAATTTAATGAGGCTGTACAGTCATGTATAAACTGCCAAGCTGAAAGACCGGATAAAGTACTGATCGAGGTATTGAAGGCCATCGCAGAAGATAGACGAAATTTACTCTTAAATATGTACAATTCCTGTCTTTGTGCTCGAGTATTTTACAAAACATGAAAAACCTAGAGACCGGTCCTCTTGGATAAAGTGTCATCCCATTACATCTTCTTCCTATAGCGCGCTCTGCATGTTAGACCATGCGGGAAAAATACTAGAAAAACTTATTAGAGGATATTTGAGCATCGCTATACAAGTTGCTGGAAGTCTGTCAGAACGACAACACGAATTTAGAAAGAACCATTCTACGGTGGATGCAAACCAGGATGTTCTTCGGGTATCTAAGGAAGCGTGACACTGAAATCATCGCACAAGGGATGCTTGTATAATAGTCACTCTCTATCTACGAAATGCCTTTAATACAGCTAAATGGGACGATATTCTTCATGCTTTAAAGCACCTATTCTGAGTACCCGCATGATGATTATTTAAATGTTAGGAAACTCCTTTATAAAATATTAGAAGAAAGAAGAAGAAAGATAGTTACAGCGGGAGGAGCACAAGGTTGCTCAGCCATATTTCAAATATTTGGGAGTGTGGATTCACCAAAAACTTAGTTTTAGCACACATATAACCACAGCTGCAGAGAAGGCTGCTAAATTGACCGCAGCGCTTTCCAGGTTACTGACCAATAATACAGTCCAGTACAGTACTTTAATAAATATTTGCATATCAAGGGAAAAGTAGACAGCCCTTTTTGTGACTACTGTCCAGGAGTAGTAGGCAACGCGTACCACTAATATTACGATTGTAGAAGGTGGCTAGAAGAAAAACGGACACTTGAATCAGCAGTCGGAAAGTCTGACCCCCGAAAACACGATTAATGACCTATTACAAAATGAAAAAAATGGAGCGCTGTTTGCGTTTTTACAGAAAAGGTTCTAAGCAAGAAAAAAGAACAAAATAGAAGAAAATAATAAACATTATGAGAGACAAAACACGTGATTCCAAGCAGGAATTATAGAAACGATGTTCATTATTTTTGAAAAGTAAAGGGCATCCAAGCTGGATGATGGGTGGGGGCCGTAAGACGTTTATAACTTGTTCCTTGAAGTAATGCGAAAGCGATTTCCAAGGGGCATGTTTGGCGTCGAAGAAGACGATTTAATGGGTATTACCATAAGGTCGAGTCCCACAGTATTTAAGTGCGCCTGCCTTCGCATTCGGGACATCTTCTTGGCTCGAATTCGATGTCATCTCCGTTTCTGTGTAAACGCATTTGCCATAAACCTCTATAAAAAAAACCACAGTCCAGTACAGTACAATACAGTACAGTATAGTACTGTACAGTAAGTATAATAATAAACACAATAAAATATTGTATGAAGGTAATTTCTTTTAAATTGTCATATTCGTGTCCCTTGCCAAAAAACGCCTTTTTAAATACAGTTTTCTAAAACTCGTGTCTTTATTTTGGAAAATGCAATGTTTTTAACATTTTTGTTAATTTATAAGAACAGAATGTTGACGTACATAAACGTGACAGAAGAAAATGCAGGAAAATTTCATGAGTGTCCCGTGTCCCAAGAGTCGATTCTTAGTTTTTAATTACACTTTGTGTCTTAATTTTACTAAATTATAGGAGAAGAAATATTTTAATATAAACTGTAACTTTTATGCTTGAGGAAAATGATCTATTATGAAACTTATTAAATTATTTACACATTCTAAAAATATGAAATTGACGTGTCCCTTATTTTTGTTATATTTCACATTGCGTATGAAATTTTCAATTTATAAGTGCTTTAAAATTAATTGTATAATTACGAAAGCTGCTTTACCCCTTGATTTATAACAGAACATAACAACGAATCGACTGAAAGAAAACAATTGTTCTGGTTCTATGAGTTAAAATTTCACATCGTGGCAGAAAAGGGAAAACTGTTTCGTTATAAGTTGTTTGTCATGAGTGTCCTGGCTAGAAAATTGTAAATAAATGTTCTAAATTTACTGTTGGTACGAAATTCATAATAGTTTTGGATTCCTTTTCGAATGAGACTAGACGCGTTGAATTAAATATAACCTATTTTAGATATGAACAAAAAAAGAGCAAAATGTTATGAGTGTCCTGATCATGAGTATCCCATACAAATATATACAAGGATTTTAACAAACGCTGTTAACTGAGAAATATATTTTCTTCCCTATGTTTTTATTACTTGTTTATTTCTTTTTTGAAAAATCAAAGGACATTTCAAACTTTAAAGAGAAAGTTGCAAGCAAATCGTAAAAAGACTTACACAAGGCACCAGAAAATTGAGGACCGACAAAGCATAAAAATAACAATAAATTTAAAAAAGAAAATGTATCACAACTAACTAAAGTACCTAAAATGTGTAAAATAAATATATGAAATTAAATGATATGAATTTAATTAAATTTTTTTTGTCATGAGTGTCCCAAAAATCAAGCCCGAGCTCTGCCTTTTAATAATGATTTTATCGAAAATTCGCAACAACAAAAAATTACCAAATTTGATGATTTCTGCTGAAAAAATTCTGTCATGCAAAATACACTACCTTAATTTTGTGACCACAATGACTTTCAGTTATTTAACATATTAAACTGTATAAAAAATTGTTTTTAATACAAGAATCAAAACTTGCCATCTAAACTTTTGTGGGGGCAGAATGTGACAATGTAAATGAAATGACCCACGAACAATAATATGTTATATACACTTATTTTTAATCAAATGCCATATAATCTATTTTATTATATTGCATCTAGGTAAAATGGAACTCGAACAAGTGCGATGATTTAATTTTTAAGAACATATAGTTGATTGTACGTGCGTTTACATTTTAAATTCTGTCAAAGCTATTTTGTTTCATTCTTTATAGAAAAACAATTATACATGTTTTTTTCATTTTTTTGGTAGCCAAGTGCACGAGTTATTAATGCTGAAAGTTTTGACTTTTTAAAATAATACCTATTTTCAATAAACTATAACCCTAAAACTACATGTGATTATAAAAACTTCGCTAAAAGACAGACTTTTTTCTTCGACTTTTGAACAATTATAACAAAAAAATTATTTTTCAATTTTTTTAAGAAATTTATAAATTATAAACGAATTAATTTAGATAAATTTTATTTTCGTTATTTTGTTTATTCTACGCCTGGGAATGTTAGAACGTTTTTCAAAAGGATTCAAAATGGGCCTTATATTTTGAATGTGTTACAAGGAAAAGAATCTATCACTTATTTTGAAACAAAATCAATTATAACCGAGTCGGAATTTAAGCTCTCTTTTTTTCCTGCTAATAACTGAAAAAGTGTACTTTTCATTCTCTTTACTCGTTTTTGTTCTCGTTTGGTTCTCTTAAGTTCTATTTATTCAGCTTCTAATTCTCCTTATAATTCTTTCGGTTTATACTTGTTATCTAGATTATCGATTAGTTCTCTCCTATCATCTGTTTGATTTTCTAAATTCTCAACATTTACTCTGTTGGTCTCAGAATAAACTTAAGTTCTTTTTAGATTCTCGTTTTATGTTCTGATGCAACTTGTATTTTAAAAAAAAAATATTTTCTACAAGCTAACGCGTCTCAGCACGGTGCGCCTGAAACCGATTTAACCCAAAGTTGCTGGCACCTAGGATTTTCTTTCTGATTTTAAATCTACAATATAAATGTAGGATTTTGTAAAAAAAAATGAAAAAATTTTGTAGAGCCTTTTTTGAGAATTCTCGATTTTAGGTTTTAAAAAATTAAAAATTTAGTTTTTCCCATAAAATATGTGACCTGGACAGTTAAAAGGGACCTTATGTCCGATATTAAGTTTCTGAGAAAAACGACTTTGAAGTTGACAAGTCGATATTGATACTCCTGGACGTTGAAATGGCTTGAAACTCTTTACTTAGAGGTTTCTGGGGTCGCTGATTACGAATATGGAATCAGATTTTCAAAATTCAAAATGGCGGATCCAATATAGCACCCAAAAATTTTGAAAATCAAATTGATTCGCTTGAAACATATTGAAAGTTCATTACATTTGCTGGAAAC
>WNHD01002881.1:0-16591 GCA_011057455.1 Ganaspis sp. Gsp50
TGGAGCGCCTTGGTCATGTCAAGGTCGGCTTCCTCAGTTGCTGCGTAAGGAAACGAGTTGCGGTGATCAGATGTCACCGATGCCTGGGTTTCGGGCACAAAGCAGTGCAGTGCAGCGGTGTGGACAGAAAAACCGCGTGCTTTAAATGTGGGGGAACTGGCCACACCGTTGCCAGTTGTAGTAACCAGCCTCGCTGCTTTTTGTGCTGCGAAACAGAAGGGGCAGCCTGCGATCACATCTCGGGCTCAGGAAAATGCGCTGCCTTCCGAAAGGCATTAGAGGCGGCACGGCATGAAGAGGCGCTTCGGCGCAGGTAAGGTAGATAAGGAAATGGAAGTACACCTTGGGGTCCCTCGTGCGGGCGCGGACTTTAGTCTGGCTTGTCGTTGATCCGCCGGAGACTTAGGTACTCGGCGGATCTGCGACTGGACGGGCTGGTCTGCGCTCGTTTGAGGGATCCCAAGGTTCCAGCGGGTTGTCTTTCTGTGAAGTCTAGAGCCATGCAGGCAGTTCCGCAGGAAGGCAAAGTATCATATAAAACCTGTTTCAACATTCTAACGAACTTCACAAGATTGTCGTCAAAGAAGACCAACTCTTCAGAACAACAATTTCCTGTTTTGCAAATTCTTATAAAAATAGATCTATTAACAATAATAAATGTATGAAAAGGCAGGTAGAAAGGTTGAACATGTCTAGAGAATCTTTGCGGCGCAGAAAAGTTAATGGATGACAAGCACAGGTCACTTCACAACACCATTAATAATCTTATACAAAAATAATAAATCGTTATACAAAAATCTACTTTCTAATTTTGGTATCTTTAATTTCTCCCTTAAATCAGTAGATTTATGAGAGAGTACGTCATAATCAATTTTACAGAAAAAATCCTCACCTCGACGTCATACCTAGATGTATGGCGCAAAATCCTTTGATTTAAATAATCACTAACAAATGAATTATAGAATCTCTAAGGGTGAAGTCACATTCGGAGAATTAGAGGATTAGGGAATAGAAATAGACCAATCAAACAATTGGCTACATTGGAAAATATTTTCCGATTGGTCTATTCTAATCCCTAATCCCCTAATCCATTGTATGTGACTTCACCCTAAACGGCACTTTTATAAAACCGAATTGCCCTTCTCCCATTTGCCCTTTTCCAAATGATCACTACTCATTGACTTCACACTCAATGAAATCGCGATTTGTACAAACAAAAGTATACCAATATTACGATCATTGAAAAATTTCCAACAATTTGCAAAAGTAATAATACGTCGATCTTATTGCAAGTTTTTGCGGATTTTCAAAGGCAAAAAGTACTGGAGTTTCATCGAAATTTCATATAAGAATTCCCAACGGGTATTTTCTCGTGTGGAAGAATTTGAGTGCAATACTTAAACCGCTTGTGCAAGAAATACCAGATGAGAACTTTTAAAATGTTCTTACTGCAGTATATGACATAGTTAAACTCTGATATAGTTCCACCGTGCTAATTCTCTTGTATGTATTATAACCAATTCTTTTATTTTTGAATTAATTTCTTAATGTTAATTTATTAATTTAATAGAAAAGTTACAGATTTAAGATTTAAAGCTTAAGATTTAAATTAAGCGCCAAGTTATTTTTGACGAAATAATCGTAAAAATAACTAAACCCGAATTTACAGAAATTATTACTTTATTTTTACCTTACTTTAATTCTAATCTTTTAAATATTATGCCTATCTAAACTCAATTAATCTAATATTACGCGGAGAGCGTCGGGGAAAGAAGCAACAATTAATGCAGACAACACTGTTTTAAACACAAAACAACAGATACTTTATTCAAAAATTTGGGCAGGAAGCCCAAATAATCAAAATTGAATAGTGATTTTAATTGACTCTAAAAGTTCACTGATTTTGAGGGAGACCACTCCCTCATTTTAGTCAAAATTTTGTGCTCACCTGCGAGTCGACGTCTTCCTCGTAGGTTACCGCGTCCCATCATTATTAATAATAATTACATTTTTATACGAATTGTTAAGGCACAAGTTGCCGGAGAGAATACCGAAATAAGAGAGTCGAGTCAAATACCAAAATGAGAGTGACGTGGCTCACGAAAAGAGTCTGCTTCGTGAACGCACGGCGCTAAAATCGCCGTGTTGAATTTTGGAACTAGCACTGTTATCGTCTGCTGGCGTTCAAATTAATCGGTGGTCAGCTGGTCACTCTGATGATAAAGGCGGCAACTACGTTGCCTAGAGTTCAAAATGGCGTCGACTGCGAATTTGACAGTTTGTAAAGGTAAACACGGGTCAGCAGCTGATGATGTCTCTGGTACTCCTGTAAAGATCGGGATTCATATCCGAAATTCGAGTATCAGAGCGATAATCCCACGAAGTTCCAGGAGGTGTCATTGAAGATCTCAGCAAAAGGTGTGTGGAGAGGAGACCTCGCATCTCGAAGACGATAAGTTGACAGATGTTTCAGTGGGTGTAGAAAAGAGAAATGGTCAGTTTACATAACCTTTAGGTTATCACAGTTCGCCGGTTTGACAAGTTGGCAGAGAAGACAATATAAAAGATTTCTTGATTTAAGTTAAATTTTAACGGAAATATCACGCGAGTGAAATAACGAGTTTTTCAGGTTAGGTCAAACAATAACAAAAGTGAAAATTATAATTTAAATGGCACAATTCGCCGAGCTTTAATTCGGCTGACACAGCAGCTTAGAATGATTGACTCTCATTTTGATGTCTATTAATTTATGTGTTTCAAATTAAATAATAATTAATCTTGTACGAGTTAAAATTTTAGCGTGTTAAAGTATTTAACTTTGTTCTTTGTTCGATAATGTGACATAAAACTTTTAGGTTAAACTAAATAGCGACCGCTTTTTGAAGTTGGCTACAAATATCAACAGGACGAAAGCATTCCAAAACCACCCCGAAACCCTCCCCCTTTCATCATTTAAAATCTCCATTGTTCGTAGCTAACGTCAAGAAGCAGTCGCTATTCTTTAGTTTAACCAACTGTTAATTATAACATTTGACATTTTCTACTGTTATAGATGAGTAAATTAAAAATAAGGTCATTTGTCTATGTTGCAGACTATGATGTGGCTCAGAGTTATCTCGTCTACAGCGGAGGAGAGAGGCTGTGCAGGTGGATGAAGATAAACAGAGAAGGTTGCCCTTTGCGCAATCTAACTCGCAGCCAGCTGCAATTCACCTGATGCTGACGAAGCTGATGCTCAACGAACCTACAGATTCAGGCCAGGCCGAGTCGGACCGCAATGGAAATGGGATCGGGGGTTTGTGTCCGACCGCTTATCACATGGACGGGTTCGGCTTCGATACCGGAGTCTCTCCTTCGTTTATGTCGACCACATCAGCAGCGGCGACATCGACGACTGTGGCTGAATGCTTGGGAACAAGTGTCGTGGGGGGTAAGGAGGTCCGCTATGCACCTTTCTCTCAAATTTTGCCACCCTTACCGACCTCGATTCCTCCTCCTGTCCCGCCACCTCCTACATCATCATCCCCGCCTCTGCCACCACCGGCGTTTTTGCCGCTGCAGATGCAGCAGCGTGCCTATTCCCGATCCATGACTTCGCTGCCACCTGAGCCTTTCATGATTATGCGGTCCAAGGCTCTAAATAGAAGAGTTTCAATTAACGTTGGAGGCGTTAAACACGAAGTTCTTTGGCGGACACTTGAACGTTTACCACACACAAGACTTGGCCGTCTTCGTGACTGCAACACTCATGAGGCTATTACCGAACTCTGTGATGACTACTCCCTCGTCGACAACGAGTACTTTTTTGACCGACATCCAAAGTCCTTCAGCTCTATTCTCAACTTTTATAGAACTGGTAAACTTCATTTGGTGGACGAGATGTGTGTTCTTGCCTTTAGTGACGACCTTGAGTATTGGGGTGTTGATGAACTCTATCTGGAAAGTTGTTGTCAACATAAATATCATCAACGGAAGGAGCATGTTCATGAAGAAATGAGGAAAGAAGCCGAGTCGCTGAGGCAGCGAGAGGAAGAGGAATTTGGCGAGGGCAAATGTGCCCAATATCAAAAGTGGCTGTGGGACTTGCTCGAGAAACCGACTACGTCAATCGCCGCCAGGGTAAGTGGTGAAACAACCAATTTGCATAGATTTTTAACAAATTTAACTATAAAAATGCAGATAATCTCAGCTTTTTGATAAGATATTGAAATATTGTAATTGTATAGAGTAATTGAAGAGATGGATGCTATAAGGTGACACACGTGACTTTGTTGACCCTGCGTATTGCAAGTTTCCATTTTTCTAGAGGCCAACGAAAGTCACGCATATCACCTTATAGGATCCAGACGCTCAATTTGATTAAGGTTTAATTTGTCATTAGTTCTGAAATTTTCTATATCAATTTTTTCTATTGTAAATAACTGTATGAAAATCTTTAGCAAACTTTTGTTAATCTTATTGTAAACGATGTAATATTGAAACAAAATTTATAAATTGATTAATAATCAAATGTAGCAGACGGAGTTCTAGGGAAAGACGATAAATCTATATTTGGAGAAGATAACATAAATTTTTACATCATCGCTATATTGGGACTGAAGGCGCCAGTGTTTTAATTTTTTTAGACAATTTTCCTCAAAGATGTAGTCCAAAAATGCTCTTTTCATCATCTTTACGATTTCCTAGCTCGGAATATCTGCCGATTTTGTTGCGGGTTAGTCAAGTACTAATCTGGCAGCTCATTTGGAAAGTTTTCCGCAGAATAAATGTTTTAATCAGTAAACATCCTAAATCAAATGAAATGTCGATTGAGAATCGAGGATTCTCCTTCTTGGAGAGTTCTTCAATAGCCTGAAATAGAAGCCACTATCAGGACTTAAAAATATGACCTTTTTCGTAAAGTGTTTAAAGTACCTCTCCAAACACGGGTTTAACTACACTACTCGCTTACGAGTATAACCAAGCTATTTCGACTTGCCGTTAGCCCTAACTATGTAGGAGCCTACATCGTTAGGGCTAACGGCTCCTATCCATTTCTGCAAGAAGCTAAAGGAAGAAGAAATGGAAGAAGAGAAAGTACTTATCCTCCAACCAGGAGCTACCCGTCCTCTATTACACTTAGGAATGAGTTCCGAGAGAGCCATATCCACTCTCAACGGGAATTTTAATAATTTAAGAAGCATGCTTGGATCCTACCTCTTGTCGATTAATAAGCCACGTAGAACAGGAGTCTTGAGAACCTCCAGAGACCTTATGGATAAATCACCTAACACCATCCTTTGACATAATCATTTGGAATCTTCACGTTGAATCCATTCATTCTTCATTGTCAGCAACTGCTCACGCAGAAGCTATCTCAAACCCTGGACCTCACTATCCACAAATTGTAGACGTGTTCTGCGGCATGAAGAGACCCAAAGGGTTACTAGGCTTATCGTCCTGGCGTTCCCTAATTCGCAACCTGTGGACACGTCCTGTAGTGCAAATCTGTAGTGCCCCAAAGCTCACCGAGAAATCAGAGTGACCAAAAATGTATTTTCTAGGGATAGGTAAATAACAGAATCATTTCAGTTTCAACAGATCAGTAGAAGAGTGTCTAGGTTAAAGATTGTGACAAGGTATTATTATTTAAAACTTAGCCCACCTCGATCACGCAAATTACTCAAAAACGAACACTTTCCAAAAGGGAGATGATCTTCCTCGACAAATCACTGCTGGCAAGACAATGCGGAAACAGAAAAGAAGATTTGAAACAGGTTGAGGAATAATTACCAAACCAATTCTGCACACTCGTACGTTGTCTCGGCTTCAGATTAATAAAATGAAATAATTCCGGTATAAACACAAAGAAATAAAAAGAATTTCACACATCACGGTTTATTCAAAACTCCTCTTTTCCCCAAACACAAAATAATACAAATAAACTGTATGATTAACAATAATAAAAATTTTTTTCTTCGATGTATGATTAACACTTTAAGAATCCCCGTGCCACACACGGCAATACCCGGCAACAACCCCGGCCCACGTCTCTCCGCCCAGTACATCCTCATGATTATTTGTTAGTGAACACTACCGAAAAACTGTCGAAGATTTGGCGATCGTCTCATTAATAAGAAAATGCTGCTTATTGTCTTCGATGCCCCCAAACGCTGCCTGATAGTCCCTCTCCTTTCCTCTGTCTTCGGTCCTTGTCCCTTTGCCTAATCGGCGACGAATATCTCTCTCGAACCTGTAATCAAACCTAGAAAACTTCTCAAAGAATAAAATAAAAACCGCTCAAAAGAATAATCTTTCCGCCAAAATCCAAATCTTTCTCTGATTCGCTAGCAATTAAAAAAAACGTCATAGGAAAGGAACAACGTCATCTTGAAGAAGAATTGAGGTGCAAAATGATCAGGACCGTGTCAACAAAGTTCTTGTTAAGGCACCGGGAAAACTCGCAAATCTTATAAGAGGATGCCCAAAATAATACTTGATATGTTCCTGTAAAGGAATACATGAATTTTATTCTAAAATTAATTATTCCTTTATATGATTTTTACGTTTTAAAGGTGTACTCTTATTTATTAATAAATGAGATCCCTTAATAGATCTTATGTAATCTTATGCAGGAACACATCAACTGTCACAAGATTTTATCAAGGATCTGTATGACAAATACATTAAAGATCTGGTACAGGAATACATCAAATATATCACACCATATATTCAATATATCACAATATATATTGTTAGTGAAAAAACAATCAGACATACGAACCTATCAAGGAATCTGTACGGGAACCTGAAATATTGAAGATTTGCAATAAAAATTGTCACAAAGGATCTTACGGGAACATACAAGTTTCTGGGTACAAAGATCCTTTAAGAAGCTGTCAGAGATCTTTGTCACATGAGATCCTATACAAGAACCACCATCAGAACTTCTGCAGGAACTTGTCAAAGATCCTGTGTAGGATCCTACACAAGAGTTTAAACAGTATCCTTTATGGAATTTTTATCCGGAAATTTTTTAAGGAATTTTTTCTTTTTTTTCTTTTTTATTTTCTTTTTTTTTTTAGAAAAACGTTGTATAGGGCATGTTACCGTGTGTGATGGATTTTATCACCTCTGATGGAAGAATCAACCCTAAAATTATGACAGAAGTACCTAGTAAGAATCTCTTTTTTTTTGTCACGTTCTTGTTTTCACGTCTTTCTCAGGAGTTTCTTAGTCTTTAATTTCTTTACTAATTCAAGCTGTAGCTCCCAGTTACGTAAACAATTTTCCCGAATGCTACACTCTGGAAATTCTGATCAGAATTCAGACAGAATTTGTATGAGAATTTACAGAGGGAACTTTTCGGAAATTCTGTTTACATGGTTGGCAGTCAAGGTGCGACTTCAGGCTTACGGATCCGGACTCTGTTTTCTTGTATTAGTAGCAGCGTTTCTCATGGTTTGATGTGACGGTTAAGTGAGTAGAAATCTCTACTCGATTTAGTTATTTGACCTTATTGTTAAAGAAAATTTGTTAATGCAATTTATTACTTATTAAAAAAAAATATTTAGACATATCCGAGGACATATCTTTCAATGATGGAGTTGATTAAATTTTTTAATTTTTTATTTAAAAATAAATTCAATTTTTTTTTAAATTCAAAGTTATTTTCAATTCCGTTTTTTTACTGCGAAAGGCATGAAATGAAATCTCTAGAATATGAAGTTTCAGAAAGATTTTCATACAGTTTACCGAGAGAATTCTAATAGTCAAGAATCAAGACTGACCATATGTTTAATTAAATATTATATCATAATGTCCCTTAATTTATCAAAAAAGCATTATTCAGTGGAATAATTGAACCAACGATGAAACACATTGATTTAAATGAAAGGAAACGTGAAAGTTTAATTCGCGTATTGAAATAAAAATAGTTCTTGCGCGAGTAGTATTAAACATATAATTCATCTGTATATAAAAAAATGTATGAAGATAGACGAGAAATTGTAAAAAAAATACGAAAACACGTGTAGTAAATTGAAATTTCTATAATTTTTTTGGATTGCTAAGAAAAAGAAAAAGAAATGAAAGAAAAAAAAAAGAAAAGAAAAAAGAAGAAAAAAGAAGAAATTTTTTTAAGAAAAAGAATGAAAACAAATCTTATATTGAGATCTATTTCATGACATGTTATGTTCTACGATTCATTAAACGTAACGTACTTTAACTGCAGCAGTTATATTTTTCATAAGAATTGTATTCAGTGTTTCATTCAATGTGTTTCATTGCTACGTTACAATATTTTTACTCTCAATATAATTACAATAAAAACAGCATGAAATTACAATGTGTTTTAACAATCGCAAATATAACTGACAAATAAAATTTTATTTCGATTTGAAACATAATAGCATTTTATAAATAATGATCCAATAATTCACAGCAAAACACAGTATTTGAACAGTTTATATTCTTGGTTTTATCGACAGTTATGAATAGTTTAACTGTACTTTATTTCTGTCAAAAGAAAATTATAGTTTTCGTATTTTATTTATCATTTAATGTATATCAACTTTACTTATTAATATATAAACTTCTTAACTCCTGACGTTAATTATACACAAGGTATATTTAAAATTACAATAAATTATACTTATCGTCGAAATTAACTCTTCTAGTACTTTTTAATAAATAACGCACATGTAACTGCAGCTGTAATTGTTGCGGAAAAAGTTACAAAATCTGTAAATGTGCACATTAACCGCTTTTTGATAAAAGTGAATAACCTTTCAATCTTTCTTTCAATGCTTGTTGTGTGCTCATTTATCTAGCAAATTGTTAAGTGTATATACAGTGAACAAAAATAAGCAAATGTTCACATTAAACGGATGAAATACACATAATAGTTAAAATCGTACATAATACTTATAGATATGAAAAATATGTATACATTTATCATTTATACGTATATCATATGTATATCATACGTATATCATACGTATATCATTTATATGTATACATTTATCTGGTCCGAATTAAACATAGCAGTATATGAAATATAAATCATTGGATCATTGTTTATCAAAAATTATTTGTTAAACATATACAGTCAATATTATAGATTTATCGCCCGAAACTAATATGAGATTTGACACTAGCCAATAACGTATATATTTTTTTTAATTTATTGTATTTACAAAATGTCATAATTACAGATCCCGCGGCAGACATTTGATAAAAGGTATTTGTTGTCTAATAGGTAATTTAAAGCTTAGTATATTTACAAGATGCTTTTACAAACATTTATAAGTAACAAGTACCAATTACTCGTACACTAATTGTAAGAGATATATTAAAAGTGTTATTTGCCACACAGTTTACTTTAACGTATCAAATTGATATCAAAAATATCAAATTGATTTGTGATTAATTATATACTTTTTGTAATCAATTTGATACTCTTTGTGATCAATTTGATACTTTTTGGTGATCAATTTGATACTCTTTGTGATCAATTTGATACTTTTTGGCGATCAATTTGATACTCTTTGGTGATCAATTTGATACTTTTTGTGATCAATATGATACTTTTTGTGATCAATATGATACTTTTTGTGATCAATTCGATATTTTTTGGTATCAAGTTGGTACTTTCAAAAAAACTGTGTTTTGTTCATTACAGTTAATACCTACATCTAAATTACTACAATTTAAGGGTATCTAACACGACTATGAGCTAAAAAGTATTCTTTTAACAAAAAATAAAAACAATATTAGTCATATTCCCACGTGGAAAAGCCTTTGGAAAGTGCTCCTTGGTAATTCATGTGGAATTCCCCGAAAAGTTTTGCGCATACAACTTTTTCAGGAAATTCCTATCGGAAATTTTAGAGCTGGCTTTTCGTGGAATTGTTTCACGTGAGTTTACACAAAAAAATGTAATAAACTATTTAGAAATACAGTACTGTCCGATCGTGTTTTTGTATCTTCAAAACTTTCTACAGCTGCAATAACAAAAGAAGTTCAAGACAGATAATATTCTTTTTACAAAATTGGGATATCTTTATTCAAAAACTTAGTTTTAAAATTAAAATTCATCTTAAAGGGTACAATGAATCTTTACAGATCTATAGATTTTTGGTTACATAAATTAATATAAGTAATTGAATTCTCGTTCTTTTGTTTTTATTATTTTTTCCTCTTCTTTTTAAATTATCGAGTACTCATTTTTTCATTAATTTACGTATTTAAACTATATGTACTCTCTAAATCTGAAAGAGTACGGATTCGTTTACCCATTGAAATTGTAAGAATTTTGACTATTGTAAAAACAAGTGTCTCAATCTAAGATGTTTTGTCCCCACTTTTGAAACGTTTAACGTCAAAAAACACGTCAAACGTTTCAAAAGTGAGAACGGAACATCTTAAATTGAGACACTTGTTTTTACAGTGTAATTAGTAGAAAACTACTAATTTATAGTAGAAAATTACTAATTTATAGTAGAAAATTACTAATTTATAGTAGAAAATTACTAATTTGAAAAAGTAAGTAAAATAATTTACTATTTCAAATTAGAAATTTTCTACTATAAATTAGTATTTTTCTACTAATTAGCAGTCAAATTTCTTACTATTTCAATGAGTAAACGAATCCGTACTCTTTAAGAGTAGAAAAACTACTAATTCAGATTTAGAGAGCATTATAACTATGTGTATTATAACGTATATTATAACTATAACTTAAACAAAATTAAACAAAAGAAATTGTGCCTAATACCCTTAAATTGAAGTTGGAATAGTACGATAAATATAAATTTTCTCTTGAAATCTTAGAGAATAAAATGACATCTTGCAAGTATTTTATATGGGTAAAAATTTTAGCAGAAGGTTTTCAGCATGTAGTTTTAGAAGAAAGTTATTGTTTAGGGACTTTAGAGGCTATGTACACGTAGGAAGAACTTTTGGAGTATATCCTAAGACAACAGTTTTGTCCTTAAAGTAATTGGATTTTCCAGTAGGATGTTGGAACGTCTTATACATATTCGTATTTTCATAGAAAATCTTATCTTTCATTGATAGAGTTTTTCCCTAGAAACTATTTAGCTATAATCCATGTGAAATAATTAGATGAAAATTGCAATATGAAATCTGCGTTCATAACGTCTCCATAAGGATTCTCTATTTCGCATATGCTATACAATACACATAGGTATGGAATTCTGTACAGAAACGTATAGACCCCTATTTCTCTCATTAAGGGCATTTGATGAAATATGACGTCAGTGGTCACGTGACCGATAGGCAAAATTTGTCCCCGGTCTTACTCCTAAAATAATGAACATATTATTCTGAAATTTGGTAAACATTCACAAAATATTATCAGGAAGGTTTGTCTGGTCCAAGTTTGTTAATATTTCTGTTTAAAAACAATTTCATAAAATTATACACTACACTTGGCTAATTTTATAAAATTTTTTTTAAACAAAAATATGAACAAACTCAGACCAGACAGACCATCCTGATAATATTTTGTGAATGTCTATCAAATTTCAGAATAATATGTTCATTATTCTAGGAGTAAGACCGGTGATAAATTTTTTCTATGGGTCACGTGACCCACTGACGTCATATTCCAACACACGCCCTTAATGCAAAAAGTTGTGGTTGCAAGTTGTGATGCAAAACATCCAAAGTTGTTTGGTTTCTAAGATCTTTGGACTAAAAATGTTATTCCTAAATTCTAAAAATATTATTTTTAAAAATCAATAATGTAATTATTCAAGTTACTTAAAAAATGGATTCTGAACCGAACGATTAAATTGATTTTAAAGGTGTGGAAATGCATTTAAAATGTTTTTTTTAAACTTGATTCACTTCTGAGATGATTAAAATTTGTTGATTTTTTTGGTACTCGTATTTTAAAGAAAACTAAGCACTTATTCAAAAAATTTTATTATCACTATAAAATTATTTTCCATAAAAAAGGAGCCTCATAAAGGTAAACTATTCAAAAAACTCTCATTATCATTAAGAGACGTAAATTATTTTTTAAAATGTGGAAAAGTTGCTTTCAATGTCTAAAAATGTTAAAAAAGATTTTGTATAAATTAATATGTAGTTTTAGAAAAATATTGCAATTATGTTTGTGATGCTTTAATTTTATGTAAAAATGCATTCAATTTTTTGGATTAGCGATAATGCTTTACGTAATTCGAATAGTTATCCTGAAAAAGAAGGTTTAGTAATTTTAGTAAATGAACGAAATAATTTTAGGAAATGAACGAAATAATTTTAGGAAATAAACGAAATAATTTTAGGAAATGAATGAAATAGTTTTAGGAAATCAACGAAATAATTTTAGGATATGAACGAAATAATTTTAGGAAATCAACGAAATAATTTTAAGATATGAACGAAATAATTTTAGGAAATCAACGAAATAATTTTAAGATATGAACGGAATAATTTTAGGAAATCAACGAAATAATTTTAGTAAATGAACGAAATGATTTTAGGAAGCAAACGATTTCTTCAATAATGGAAGAAGTAAGGATTTCACAATGTCTATTGGTGATATAGTGAAGATGGATTTCATGATGCGATTTTCATCAAATATAGTTTCATGTGATTAACATAGTACATATATTTAATTATAGATATTAATATCACACTTAAAGAATGTTTAGATTAGAATATTGAAGCTTTAAGTAAAAACCAATTGTAAGTAGTTTTATATAAAACTAATACTTTCTAATAAAGTTATTTAAAAGTTCTCTTTCATGAGAGTTATAGATTGTTAAAGAAGTAAAATCAGGGCTAGAACTTTAAGTTAACGCCAACACTAAATATAGCGCTTTTTATCGTCAAATTACAAACTTTTAAGGCTAAGTTTATTTCTCTTTTCTACAAGATGGTAGAGTCATTATGGTAACTTTAAGAAGACTAAACACAGTAATATAACAACATCAAACAAATGATTGATTTACAATAAATTTAGTACCTGACTAAAAATTTTGAAATTCATTGAAACAAATTAAAATCTTTCGATTCTCCTTTTCGCAATTATAAATAATAATATGAAGTATTATATATATATATATATATAATTATACACTGAAAAAAAATTTTATTTGATTCAAATAACCATTTACTTGTCTATTATCAAATAAATATTCATTTGAACCAAGTAATTATTATTTGAATCAAATAAATGACATTTGAATCAATTATTTCTGTATTTGAATCAAATATTGTTTATTGGACTCAAATAATAATTACCTGGTTCTAATAAATATTTATTTGATAATAGCCAAGTAAATGGTTATTTGAATCAAGTAATTTTTTTTCAGTGTATATATAATTAAAATATATATATATATAATATATATATATAATATAATTAAAAAATATATATATATAATTAAAAAATATATATATATAATTAAATATATATAATAATTATATATATAATATAAATTCATCTAATAATCATATAAATAATAATGTACACTAATGTAAATTTAAAATTTTAATTAGTTAATTTAATTAATTTTAATTCTTCCAGAGATTATTCATCTCCATAAATGTGTGTATTCTTTTTTTAATTCCTGATGAAAATCTCGTATATTTGCATTCCAATACGGTAGTTGGAAATGAAATCAATTTAATCCTATATTTTTAGTGTTGCATGTCGACCCAATAACTTTGGCTCAGTTCGAATATTATGAAATGATTTGCTCGATTTTTCAGTTTTTTTCATGCTTTACTAACTTTGTTGATGACGACCTATAAAAAGTAAAATTTTTATAATAATGTGAAAATTATAAACAATCGTTATTTCTAGTTTTGATCGATCGTCACGTAATATACTAACTGTGTATTATTCTGTAAAATCTGAAACTAATTGGATTCCGCTTAGAATGTAAAAAATAATTGAAATTCAAATCAAAATAAAATATCAAAATCAAAAAATCAAAATCAAACAAAATCAAAAAATCGAAATCAAACAAAATCAAAGTCAAACAAAATCAAAAAATCAAAATCAAACAAAATCAAAAGATCAAAATCAAACAAATTCAAAAAATCAAAATCAACCAAAATCAAAAAATCAAAATCAAACAAAATCAAAAAATTAAAATCAAACAAATTCAAACAATCAAAATCAAACAAAATCAAAAAATCGAAATCAAACAAAATAAAAACAAACAAATCAAAACAAACAATCAAACACTTACATTCATTTTTATTAAATGAAATTAAACGAATTAAAATGTTTAAAAAAATGTATTAAAGTAAGATCACTTTCTATTCCAAGCAATTCTTTTGTATTTAATTTTACGCGACTATTTGAATTAATTTAAATCAACCTTTTCCTACCGAGTCATTTATTTTTAACATTCCTTTCATGAAATTCTTTTATTTCTAATCGATTTACATTTCTTCATTTTTTTTGTACATTTTCCGTTCAGAGCATGTAAAAAGTTTTCAGTTCGCTAACTTAAAGTCCTAGCCTAATTGTTATCTCTATAGCCCCATTGTACATTGTTATCTGATAATTAATGAATGAAAGAATTACTGAAAATAATAGAGAAGTCTTAATTTATTACATTTTCGTATTTGTGACTGTTCACAAATTTAAACTTCGTTTAAATGAGGAAGGGAAGAACGAAATAGAATGTTGTATTTAAAGATTACAAAGTAAATACATATTGCATAGTCTAAAGAATGAATTTGGAAATTTTGTTAAATATGATTGGCATGTAGAAGAAAGTGGGGTAATAGCTATCAAAAGGTGGTGTGGGTGTTTTACGAGTAGCTAATAATAAAAGAGAAAAACGGAGTGGAGGTCGAGAACTGGGTGGAAGAAAAGACTCAGGACTTACAAGTGATACTACATCATTACACGATTGCTCGTTCATAAAAGTGTTATATTATGACGTGCAAACGAAATTGTGACAACAGTACATGTAATGAGCTAACAGGTGCACTGAGTTCAAGTATAACACTACAGTTATTTTTTAAACCCAAGACAATTCATTCTGAAAGTTGGTTTGTTTTTTTATCATGGTTCCTTGTTTATGAAACATTCTTTACTTTTTAATAAATTTTATTATTTTTCATGTAATTGCGTAAAATTGTAATATAATAAAAGTAAAATATAATAACAAAATATAATAAATAATTAATAATAATGTATTTAAAAATCTGACGATCTTTATCTTTATCTTTATCTTTATCTTTATCTTTATCTTTATCTCTAACGGTAAAAAACAAGCTTGTTTTCGGTTCATTGAGAATTGTAAATAGTATTTATATATTTTGTTCAAGCTCCTGCTTTCATTGCCAAAATTGAGTGCAATCGATAGTCCAAACTGCTGCAAATTTGCCAAAGGTTGTAGATTTAAATTAAAATTTTATGACTGGGCTAAAATAATATTATGTTTTGTTAGAATCAGACACTTTCTGTGCATTAAGTATTTGAAAGCCATTTTGAGACATTTTTAAATTTTCATTTCGTATTAAAGTATTCTGATATTATATTATTTCTCTTAAAGTAAATAAATAAAATAATACACTGAGAGAAACTTTTGTTTGATTTGAATATAAAAATTTGTTTAATTCAAACATAAATGAATCAAACAAAGAATTTGTTCGATTTAAATAAAATAAATATATTTTCACTTTATTATAAAGTCGAACATAGAATATGTTTGGTTTTTTTATTTCTTTTAAATATAAATTTGTTTAATTCAAACAAAATTTTATTTCATTCAAACAAAATTTTATTTCATTCAAATAAAATTTATTTGATTCAAACTATAAATAAAATTATTTATTTAATCGAGCAGAAAGCTCGATAAATTCTTTCCTTTAAATTAATACTGATTAATACCCATCTTGAAGCCTGTGGCTTGATAAATTCATAATTTGATTGAAATAAATAAAATGTTAATTAAATGTATGCAAATCAATAATCAACTAAATAGTAGTAGCAGGGTGTCTACTAACCGGCAAAACCGGGAAATAACCGGGATTTTTATTTAACCGGAAAAAACCGGGAAATAGCCAGGAATTTTTTACAAAACCGGGAAATTTTTAAAAACTAAAAGTCCTTTTTTTCTGTTTATAAATAGAATGTTTTAAAAAAATTAGGTCTACGTTAAGAATATTTATATATGTAAAATATCGGGGTTTCTACAACTATGGAAAACCTGGAATTCCCATGGACTTTCATTATTCCTCATGGAATCATGGAAATCTCATGGAATTTTCATTTATATCATAGAAATTAATTTTTCTATTTAATGTCGTTACTTTATGATGTTTATTAAGTTTTACTAAAATTTTATACCTTTTTTAACAGAAAGAAAACTTCAAACTACTCCAAAATATTCAATAATAATTAAAAAGTCTTTGAAATATTTCAAAATACTTCAGAATACTTCATAATACTTCAAAATGTTTTAAAATACTTCAAAATATTGTAATATATTTAAAATTACTTTTAAAGATCTCAAAATATTTAAAGATACTTTAAAATAGTTCAAAGTATTTAAAAATATTAGTATTTTAAGTATTAAATAAGGTATCAAAAGATTTTACAGTATTACTT
>WNHD01002882.1:0-16449 GCA_011057455.1 Ganaspis sp. Gsp50
TGAAAAAAACCATATTTTTTAAGAAAAAAATGGGCTAAAAATTTTTTGAGTGGTTATTTCTAAAAATCCTATGGTCTGTTTTGAGATTTTTATGAGTGTTTTAACTCCAACAAATTTCATTAAAATCGGTCAAAGTGTTCGAAAGATATCGTGTCGACAAAAAAAGCGTGACAAACATACATACACACACACACCTGGACATTGGCTTCAAACTTCGTTTTTATATTTTTTAGATGAAAATGAGTTGATTTAGACTATTTTTGGAAAATCGAAAATCGGCACGATTACAAAGCTTCCCTATGAGGAAGCAATATTAATTGCGACGATATATTAATTGAAGTTGTATTATTTTACGATGTTTCAATTGAAGATGTTAATTACAACGAAATATTCATTGAAGATATTATAATTAAAACGATGTATTTATTGAAGGTGTATTAAATGAAGATGTATTAATTGAAGACGTATTAATTGAAACGATGTATTAATTAAAACAATGTATTAATTGAAAATCTATTAATTGCAACGAAATATTCATTTATGATGTAAGAATTGAAACGGTATTTTAATTGAAAATGTATTTATTATATAACGATGTAATTGAAGATGATTTAATTGCGACGATATATAGGTATTAATTGAAATTGCATTATGTGACGATGTATTAATTGAAGATGTTTTAATTGTAAACATTTATTAATAGAAGATATAATTTAATTGCAACGATATATTTAATTGAAAATCTATTAATTGCAACGAAATAATAAATGAAGATGTTTTAATTAAAACGATGTATTTATTATGAAGAATATTTTGGAAACGATGTATTAATTGAAGCTGCATTAATTGAAGATGTATTAATCGAAGATGCATTAATTGAAGATGTATTAATCGAAGATGCATTAATCGAAAGATGTATTAATCGAAGATGCATTCATTAATTGAAGATGTATTAATCGAAGATGCATTGATCGAAAGATGTGTTAATCGAAGATGCGCATGATTAATTGACAGGATTAATTAACAAAGTATTAATTGAAGATCTATTAATTGCAACGAAATTTTAATTTAAGATGTAATAATTTTAACGTTATATTAATTGAAGATGCATTTACTTCAAAAATAAAATTGATAATATAATGGTATATATCAACTGAAGATACATTAATTGATGGCTTATTAATTGAAGATGTTTAACAACGTTTTAATGTACGTTTTACATTAACTTTCGATTTATAGGTATTAATCTCTAGAGAAATTGTACAATTTGATTATAACTATTTTTTATTCTCTTCAGTCAAGACCTGCGCACCATCATCATTTAAGAATCCAATCATTCACAAAATTTCATGGCCAATTTACCTTTTAGTAACAAAAATATGAATGAACTCTTAATTATTCATATTCAAGGCAATTTTCAAAACACCCGACGAGAATTCTTAATTCACTGGTTTTAATTAATTCAAATCCTAAATGATTTTTCATCTACATAAATGATAACCTTGCAATATTGAAGGCCTCTTTAATAAATATGGGCAAGGAATACGACCCTCGCCTAATTCCTCATATCGACTTCTGCATCTACTGCAAAATTTAATTTAAATAATAATTCAACTTACCAAGGTGACTGCAGTCCCGACACCGGAAACTACTAGAAGAATTCTTCTTCCGAGTCTTTCGATGACGAGAGGTGTCACAGCTGATGCCAACACTTGGACAATTCCAATGATGATTGTCGAGATGGAAGACTTGAGCGGAGTTCCAGTGCTTTGAAAAATGCCCTCAGCATAAATTAAAACCACGTTAATTCCAGTTAATTGTTGAAAACTCACTAAAGCACTAGTGAATAACAGTGCTTTGAAATTTGCCTTCACTTTGAAGAGATCAGAAAGGGTTGTCTGTGTTCTAAACGCAGCATCAACTGCAGCCTGCAATCATGAGAATGGTATTATTTTTTAAAAATCCGATTCCACCTTCAATAAGCTAGTTTTAATGAGCAACGACCAAATTAAATTAAAAATGAACAGAGGGGATTTCATTTTGGAAAAGGGAAAAAATCCATGTCCTCGACACTTTTGTCTCTTTCATCTCTTTATAGTCTGAAAACACGCAGCTTTCATCTCTTTCAAACTTTTCGTTATTGTTCTCGTCCCTTTTTATACTTTAATTTCGGTCCTGGTTTTTTAAATTAGCGCATTGTTAGTTTAATTTGGTTTCAAAAAAACTATTAAGTAAATTCAAATCCGCATGAAATTATTCATTTTCGAATTATATTTCCATTTATTTTCTGTTTCCATTTCTATTTCAAATATTCAAAAATATATCTATAATGCATGAATATCGAAAACTGTATATTTAAAATATTTTGTTAACAAGCTCCATGACGTGTCTATTAAAATTAATTAAAACAAATTATTATGAAAAATTAATTAATCTTGCAAAATGAAAAATAATTCAAATTATTGGTAGCATATTTATAGTTTCTACACTGAGAAAAAAGTTTTCTTGGTTCAATGCAAAAATGCATTGGATCTAATC
Source organism: Ganaspis sp. Gsp50 (assembly GCA_011057455.1). NCBI lineage: Eukaryota > Metazoa > Arthropoda > Insecta > Hymenoptera > Figitidae > Ganaspis > Ganaspis sp. Gsp50. The sequence goes on from WNHD01002882.1 coordinate 2,539, forward strand.
TACTTTATTCTTAGATTCGGACCAAGAATATGTATTCTTGAATCAAGAATAATTATCCTTGATTCAAGTATTTATTCTTAATTTAAAGTATTTATTCCTGATTAAGGCATAAAAATTCTTATACAGTGTACACTCAGCAAAATGTTTATTTAAATCAAACAAATATTTATTTCAAATATGGTCAAACAAATATTTATTAACCTTAAACAAATATTTTTATATTAAACAAATGCTTGACATTAAAAATTTGTTTAATGTTAACAAGTATTTTTTTGATTTAACCATACATATTTCGATTCAAACTACAAACAACGAAATCAACATTTTGCAACAAATGATTTATTAACAGTAAACAAAATTGTTTCGAATCAAGCAAATATTTCTTTGAAATAAATAAACATTTGTATCTTAAATAAACGTTTTTTTGATTGAAACAAACTCTTTTCCTAGTGTAGAATAAGAACAGAATAATTATTCTCAAAAATGAAAAAAACGTACTCTCTAAATCTAAATAAGTGAGATTCCACTTATTTTATGTCAAGTCTTCCATCGTACATAAAATAAGTGGAAATTAACTTATTTTAAAGTGAAATCGATTTTTTAATAAATTTCACTTATTTTAAGTGCGTGAAAGACTTTTGACTTAAAATAAGTAAAATCTCACTTATTTGGATTTAGAGAGTAAATAATAAAAATTTTGATTTGGAAATGGTTCCCTGCTTAGATTAATTGTAATTTTTTTAGTTTATCTTTAAAGTGAAAATTTTACGTGATCGAATTATTTGACGTGAGTGATATTGGTTCGTTAGCCTTTGAGCACATTATATATCAAGATCTTGTACGACCTTCCAATGAGTATGTGAGAGGCATTTTTTATTAGCAAGTAGGAAACAAATAAGTTATTTACAAACCTGCATCTCGTCTGCTTCCTTTTGCACACTAGTTTCACTTTTCCCTCGTAATCTAGCCAGAGATTTTATAGCGTCTTCCTTCCGTCCTTTTCCCAAAAGGAAATATGGAGATTCCGGCATGAAAATGAAGGAGGCGAAAAATATTATTGGCAAGGAACCACACGCAATCCACAAAACCGTGTATGATACGTAAGGTCCAATTGCATAAGAAAATAGTAAGCCAATTGTTATAAACAATTGCAAAAATGATCCTAGTGAACCTCTTATCGACGTCTGTTGAAAGATAATTTCTATTTCAGTTTTCAATTCAAAATTATTTAATAGTCAATAGAATTTTAAATATATTTAAAAGATATATTTTTGGGTCTTTTTCAGTTTTTGTTTTCAATTCAAAATTATTTAATTAAATAACGTTTTGAATAATTAAGAGATTATTTGCTTTTAGTTTTGAATTGAAAATTATTTAATTAAATAGAATTGTAAATATGTAAGCAATATTCAAATTATATATAATGAAAAAAACGTTTTGCACTTACCTCTGCAATTTCACCGACATACATGGGAAGAATCGTAAAAGGTATTGCAAGAGAAAATCCGAAAATTAATCTAGCTGCGCAAAGTTGATAAAAATGTCTTGCAGATGCTATTAATATCCAACCAATTAAAAATGGTACCGTGCTGAACAAAAGACCTTTTTTGCGGCCGATTCTAAAAAACAAAACATCGTTTCTTAATAAAATTCACGAAAAACTAGCTACTATATTCTCGAAAAAAAATGAAAAAATAATAATAAAGTATAATAATAAATAATGAATAATAAAGTATAAATTCTCACTATTAATAATGCAGAATGAATAATACCAATCAATAATATAAATCATTATAGATTATAAAAGAGCAACTTTTAGCATTATATCTAAAAAAAAAATTATCAATTCGGTTTGATTAAGTAAAATGTATTCAATCTGAATAAATTTTATTCAATTCCAATAAAACTTTTTCTGAACAATAAATAATGAACAGGTTTAAGGCAGATAAAAGAATAAAAACGATATCATTTGGACCTTTTTTTTATCTACCTTGAACTACAATTCTTGGACGTTAAATACTTATTAATAAACAAATTTAATATTTTGTAAATAAACAATTTACTTTTCTACTAAAAATCCTGCCGCAAAACAGCCAAAAATTGCTCCCAACGGTACCAAAGACCCGATCCAGGAAGCTTGGTCCTTTGTAATTGGGTTCTCTAAAGGATTTTCAGGATTTTTGGGAATTTCTGATAATCTTGGAAGAATTGGACTTGTCCATCCCAGCATTGCTCCTGTGGCGACAATACATAGATTACCTGCAAAAAATTATTTTTATAATTTAATTAAAAGCCCACTTACACAAAAGAAGCAGTTGATAAATGTTATCTAATGTTGATAAAGTTTATCTAATAATTCGAATTATTTGTAAATTAGTCTCTTTTCCTTATCAGAATTTTTTATTTGTTATTTATTTAAATATTATTATTTACATAGTATTACTTATACATGTTATTATTTACATATTATATGAATTAAGAGCGCAAATTAATATATATTAATTACGTAAAATCACTTTTCTAATTTTAAATTTGGTTCAGAAACTCTTACTACAAATTTTCCTGAATTATTCTTTGTTGCAATGTGAATTTGTTACCCAAAAAAATTATATCTATTAAAATCTATTTAAATTTTTATTTATTTCCAAACATAAAATAAATAAAATAATAACGAAAAATGCCTTTGATCAATTATTATAGTTAATTGAAATAATGTCTAATTTTCATATAATAAATATATGTTTTTCAATTTAAATAACAATCCACTCAGTTTTATTATCAGTTTGACTCCCAATTGGGTAACTGCTGATAAAGAGAAAACGTTGCCAGAGTTTAGATACTGTTTAAAAACTGATTTTTTAATCAACCCAATTGGATCCTTCAATTATCTAAAAGTCAAAAGAAAGTAAATTTAAAAATAATTCGGTAATTTCTTTCTATTCTCTGAGTTTCTTATCACATTGACGCCGATTTGGGTACCTCTCGATAAAGAAAAAACGTTACTAAAGTTTGTATAACAAACCATTTAAAATCTAATTTTTTAATCAACTCGATTTTTTTAAAAAACATCACTTTCAAAGTAATTGGCTAATTTGGTTTCTTATTCGTTTTCTTATATCATTTTGGCACCCTTTTATGGGTACCCACAGATAAAAAAAACATTAACAGGCTTTAGCTAACAAATATTTAAAAATAGAATAAAATAAAACAAAATTTGAAATAGTTTATTATAAAACAAGTTATAAATAAGATGTAAAATGACAGTTTTTGCAGATCGTTTCTATAATGATCTAGTTCAGTTTTTTATTTCATAATAAATTAAAAAATGTTCTTTATTCATATTCAAATCAAACGCTGCAATATTTACATTATGGAAGTGAGCAATTAACACAACGAGATTTAATCAGCAAGGAAATTTTAGTCTAGATTCGAAGCCAATTCGAGGACAAAATTAAATTTCCTCCGCCACAAGTATCGTCTCCTGAAAATCGGCGTTCTCAGATTATTACAAGCAAGCGAAAATATTGCATAAATTAGCGAATAATTATGTCAATCGAACTGATCGAGATTTCAGTTAAAAAAAATTTGTCAAAAGATCTGATTAAACGAGATAAAAATTTTCTTCAATTTTAATTATTTTTTCTGTATATTTCGATTTGAGTTTGATTTGAGTTCGATTTGAATCGATTCACTTTTAGTAAGTATCAAAAAGCAGAGCAAGGATAAGAAAGTGCATGATAAAAGTTGATTGAAACATGAAGATGACCCCAATGATTGTTTCTAATCAAAAAGGCCGATTATGATGAAAAAAATAAATAACGATTAACATATTTCACCATTAGAAGGCAATCACGTTGCTTTAAAGAGTTAAACTACTTATTATTTATGCCGATTACATAAGGAAAGTGCTACCTTTCTTTTGAAGAATTTTCCACCTCGCATTCTACAAGAATTCAATCGTTTCCAATATTTGCGACATTCCTCAATAATTGATACCGGAAACCTGTTTAAAAAATCGAAAATAATTTTTCCTCGTCTGACTACTTTTGGTTTTTTCCACTTGAAAAAATAACCCATCAATGAATTTTATTATAAATTCAAATTTATTTTATTATGCAAAGAAACTTTTTTTTTAATCGAAACTTATTTTACTCTGCTTCCTTATTAGTTTTCAACAAATTTAAAGTGATAGTTCCTGAGAAAATGATCATAAAGAAGTAATGTGTGTTTTATAGTACAGAGTTTATCGAGAAAATAAAATTATTTCATTGTCAGGAGTGAATTTTTTGCTGGGAATTATTTTTCCTGATGGAAATATTCAGAAGAAAAATAACGGATATAGTTCGAGGAGAGATGCATAAATATTTATTTACAATTATTAAAATTTGCATGAAATTTGTAGACCGGAACGCAATTTTCCAGAGAGTCAATAATTTTATGAGAAAAACTATTCCCGTTATTAACTTGGGTTTTTTATGGTATAAAATTTGTTATTATTTTTTTGTAAATGTTCATTAACACATATAAAAGTGTGGTGATAATTATTATTAATGACTTGTTTATAGTTACTTTTTTATTTAATATGTATAAAATTTTATACAAGTAATTTTATAATTATTATTAATGACTCGTGTGTAGTTGTGGATAGTTTTATTAAATAATTATGATTTCCGAAGTACACTTTATTAACTTTTAAATATTTTGTTTTCCCTTGTCCTATTTCGTTTTTCTTCGTTTTTCTATTTGTTCTTTCCTCCTTACTTTCCTTTTTAAATTTTTCATTCCTTTTTTATTTTTCTTCTTTTCTTTTTCTTTCAATGTTTCTTTCCCCTTCTTTTACATATTTTTTTGTTTTTGCTTTTTTTTGCTTTTTGTTTTTGCTTTTGCTTTTTGTTTTTGCTTTTGCTTTTTGTTTTTGCTTTTTGTTTTTTGTTTTTGCTTTTTGTTTTTAAACCTTTTGTTCTCTTTCTAAAAAATTATAGTAAGATTTTTACTCTCTTTTGATTTCTCGGCAGATCCGACTTTCCTGATAAAAATAAATGTATCCAAAGGATAAAAGCATACATAGTTATAAATGATTAGGCAAATAAAAATGTCAAGAACTAATTAATTAATATCAGCAGATCAACGAAGAAATCAGTTTTACGTAAGAATCGCAAATCCAGCGACAATCGATGGACTAAAAGCTTGCTTCATCATTAAATTATATTTTATTTGCATCGTAAATTTGAAGATTAAAAATCTGTTATCAAAACCGGAAATAACTTGTGGATAATTTCTAACACAAGTTAAAATTAACACATTTTTGAAATAAAGAAAAAGACGCTAATAAGTTTCCCAACATCAAAAATTGGTGCTTTAATTACACATTTTTAAAATAGTATCTAAAATTAGCTTCATTTGAAGCTTACAGTTTTATCATCTACGTCTTTGCATATTATTATACTTATTCTGTTTTTTTAAAACAAATATAATTTTGTCATTAGGAAATGTCATTCGCAATAGTGTTGAAAGAACGAAACAAAAAGTAGTAACAAAAAGGTGTAATTATTTCAATGATGTTTATTTTTCTAAAAATGTGTTTGACACACTGACTCGCATTTGTCTTATCAAAAGGAAGTCAAATAATTGGTGGAGCACAAGTTTTCGTTAATAAATTGCTTTTCGTCGAGTTTACATCATCGCCGAGATTCAAATTGCGATTTTTAAGCTTCCTTTCAATTAAAAAAATTAAAAATGCATTTTTCCGAAAAGTACAACTCCGTTTCTGTCAATTTAAAAGATTTGTAGCTTCTGGCATTTTAAAAGGTTTGTAGCTTCTGGTATTTTTAAAAGATATTACAAGAGGAAAAAAATAAAAAAATTGCAATGAGTGTAAAATTCGAAATTGACGAATAAATTTAATTTATTTTTGAAACGTTTAACAAGTTTGTATTTTAGTTAAACAAGTTTAGTAATTTATTTGAGAGCAGATATTACACTCTAAAGAAGATAAATACAGAATTGAGTAAATCCTGTTTTAGAGAAGTCATCGCCAGAAAATTGATGACATAACAAAAGTAACGTGTTATACTATTCTTTGCTCAGGATGCGAACAATTTGGTTTCGTGTTTGTATTATTATAGTCGCTTTTCAACAGTATTGAAAATTTTTTGCCAACCTATTTCTGTCGGTGTACTAGCGGTTGATATATGACCACAAAACACGCAAGGTCACATGTTTCTTTAAGTTTTAAAAACCAATAAAAAGGAAGCATTTGTATAATGAAAAGTGTCATTGTCAAGTTTTGTTTCTTCAGTTCCGACTGTTTTTCAAAAAGTGACTATTTCAATTGACATTCGTCGGCATTTTTCTGATTATTTAACTAGTAATTTGAATGAAGAATTTGTTCGTTCGAAAATTCATTCATTTTTAATTTTCACGATTTAAAATAACTATAAAATTAAAATCATATTTCGAATATTTATTGATTATCATAATAAATTAATATTTGAAAAAATAAGAATCGAACTATTGGAAAATAATAATTGAGGTACTGAAAAATATCAATTGAAAAACAATAATTGCATTGTTGAAAAACAATTGAATTGTTAAAAAACAATAATTGAATTGTTGAAAAACAATAATTGAATTATTGCAAAACAATAATTACTGTAATCTTTAAATTAAATGTAAATCAAGGTTACGATTGAATTAAAGTTAAATTTTACGATCAAATAAAATTTATACACATAACACAAATTTTGTTTTTGAAAATAATTGAAAATGAAACCCTTAAAAGTGATTTGGTTAAAACCTGTCCGAAAATTTGAAGTATTTTTATATTTACTTTTTCGTCGTTATTAATATACACACGAATGTAGTGAATAGATTTAATTTCAACAAATTGATATCGATTTATGTTATCTTCGTTTATTTTCAGAATGGGTACAGATCCGTATGGAAATAAATGTCGAGATTTTTTAAATCTTGTGAAATCGTTTTATACAAACTTGATTCTAATCGTAGGTCAGATGATATAAGAATTTGCAGAATTTACACGATTTTTCAATTTATTGGAAATTTCCTTCAAGTTGACGGTAAAGAATTTGCCACAAAACTTGCTGATAATTTACAAGTGTATTTTTATGAGAATAAAATTTATTCTATTATTAAAAGTAGCTGCGCTTTAAAATACATTTGTATAATTTTATTGATTCTCTTGTTTTTCTGAGTATTTGAGTTTTAGTTAAAAAATCCTGGCAAAAAGTCACACTACTATTTTAATTACTTAATAATAATTCTGCTTGACAATTAAAACGCAATTTACCTTTTTTATTGAAACTATTCTTTTATTTATACTTTTTTTACGAATCTTCTCAGAATGATTATTCTTTATTTAGTATTTTTCGTTTCGATTAATTACAATGGGCTATTATCCCCTATTTAAAATTTTCTATATAACAATTTATTTAATTTCTAATATTTTTCTAAAAATCAACTTACAGCACTTTTTCACTTTTGATTTAAATTAAATAATATTAATATATTGAACTCCAAAACTCCATTAAAAAGATGTACAGAGTAAGATCTGGAAAATAATTTCTCTGAAAAGCTTTTTGATTCACATAATCTCGAGTGGTAAAAAATATTTTTTTCTTGAAGAATGTATATGCTAATTTTTTTTGTGTTTAAAAAACTTTATTTATCTACATTGTAGATAAAAAAAAACCTTTAAAAATAGTTTTCAGTCAGTGAACTGAGGTTATTGAATCATTCCTTGACCTTTATGACTTAAATTCGTTTTTTCCCTAATAGAAAAAAGTATAATGTTTATAAGTAGATTGTGCATTAGGGAAATGTCGATTTCACACACTTTTTATTCGCTAATCGCAGGCTGGCGACATGCTGATTATGTATTATCATTTTTTCTATTAGAATTGGTAGGCGGTGACTTTAGCAGATGATCCATGATCATTATAACGGATCTAGCATAATTGTTGGAAAGGATACCGTTTTTTTATCGCATCTATATGACGCGAATAAATACATGATCAAGTGACTTCTGCAGATCTTTCATGACGTTGAATTTCCAGAAAATCAGCAACTTCAGAGCTAGAGATTATACATTTATGTATAAATATCGAGATAAATATTCATATCTAATTTCGTTTATTCATATTGATAATAACGATTGGTTCTTTATTGATATACACGCACGTGTATCTTTTTACATTTTTATATATTTATTATTTATTTAATATTTAAATATCGATCTTTTTAGATTTTAAACGATTTCAATTTCATACAGACTTTCACTCCCAAAAGAAAACAATTATTATATATTGTCTTTATCGTACGATTTTTAAAATGATCTAATTTTTAACCTTGAAGACTTTTAATTTTAAACGTTTTAAGATCAAAGGGTTAATGCTTCAAAATCTACCGAAGAATGTAGACTAAATTTACATGCAAAATTTGTCCTATGTATAGTTAAATAAGGTCTCGTATTATGAATTGAGATTTCTAGAAAAAGAATTAAATAAACAATTGGAGGTGTGTTTAAACGACAGTGAATCGTTGACTATTCAAACGTCTAATCGCGTAATTTTGCATCATTTACCTTGGTTTTTTAAATAATATAATAAAAGTTAAAATAAAAAATTTTATTTTCAAACAATTTTTTTATTTCACTCCAAGATGTAGATACACAGTTAAAAGATGATTCAACCAAACAATGACATTTTAAATAATTTAAAAAAATAAAGATAAAAACAAGAGGACAAATTTTCGGTTATTCGCATTAAGGGAGAATGAATAAGAGAGTTTGGATAAGAGTATGAATAAGAGTATGAATAAGAGTATGAATAAGAGTCTGGATAAGAATTTGGATAAAAATATGGATAAAAATATACGTAATATAAAAGTATAAATAAGATATTATAAAGATGTAAGATATATTAAAGTATAAATAAAATATAAAGATATAAGATACAAAAGTATAAATTAGAGAGCAATAAAAATTTAATACACAAATTTGAGAAGATAAATAATGATAGAAAAGATGTACATTTAGAATAGAAGTAATTTAAAATTTCTCTTATATTTGAGAGTCTCTTGGATTGTAACATCTTGTTAAATCTGCATACATCAGCGACACAATTCGCACTTGGTGAAAAGATTTTCACATCCGGACTTTGAATGAGTAGGTTTATCAGGGATAGAGAATCGACAATCAGTATCAAGTACTTCCTTATTAATTCTTACACAGAATTTTCTTTTCAAATACTTTCAAGTGCTCATCTATCCTTTATACTTTGCAGTTCATCAAGCCTTAAAAAATGTTCAAAAACATTTGTTCCGTAAATATTTCAACATTAGATTCAAATCCTTCAAGAAAATCGTGCAATAAATTAAACACAAAAATAATGGTAAATTAGACGCAAATAAATTTCCCTACATTCTTTATGAAATTTTTGCATATCCATACCAAGTTTGTTGTTTTGTTCTTTTTAGTTCAATTTGCCAGTTTAAATTTCCATATGAAAATTTGCCACGTTAAAATTCGATATGAAAATTTTCCACTTCAAAATTCCATATGGAAATTTGTACATACATTAGCATCGAAAACGAAGAGATAGTATATATATATGGTTTTCAACAATTTGTGGCTATCAGTAATTTTGTTAATTGCAAATTGAGGAGAAGAGCACGTGCAAGAATTTAAATGTCAATTATATGTTTTAACACACTCTTGTGTATGACAAAAACAAAGAAAAAGTGCAAGAAAAAGGTTTTAAAATATAATTTAAATTTATAAATCGAATTTATTTTGCATGCAATATTTCCTCTTGTATACATGTCGCATTTTCAACAAATTTGCACAAACGTTTAAGATTATTTTAAGAAACGTAATGATACGATAATGTTTTTTAGTGAATGAAAAAAAATCCAGTTTAGCACACATAAAATTATTCTAAAGAAATATAAAAAAATTATTTTAAAACATTAAAATTTGATTTTCCATAACTAAAAAATAAATTTTCATGATTAAAATTCTAAAAAAAATTTAAAATTCTACAGTACTTTTTACATTTTTGCAATAAAGTACTTTTTTAAAAAGTTGGAAAAAGTTGATATTTTTTCGTTGCAATAAGACACAAATATAATATTAAAGTTTAAAAATGATAAGGAATACTCGTTTTTTTACAATTACGTAAATACTTAATTTCCTAGCAAAGTATTTGGTAAAAAAACTGTATAAATAAAGTAGAAGGAAAAAATAATATGTAATAGAAATAATATATAAACTGAAAATATCAATTCAAGGTAAAAAAAATTATTACTTTTTTTCAAGAACGACAACAAAAAACATAACAAAAAAATAAAAATCGAAAAAAATAAAAATAAAAAAATAAGAACAAAAAGCAACAAAAACGTAAAAGCAATGACAAAATTGTAAAATATTATTCATAATTTACTATATATGATAAACAATTTCTTAAAAAAATTTCTTTCTGAGAAGAAAGGTGATAATAATGATAAACTTAAAAAATAAACAATTGTTATTTTCCGTAAAAACTTTTCTTCCCGTTTTGTATTTTTTGATAAGAATTCACCTCAAATAACGCACTTTTATCCCACGTGAATCGAGCACGTGTTGCAATTTGTCAATAAATCACTGCAGCAATTGATAAATTAAATTGAAATATCAAATGTAATTAATTCAAAGATTGTATCAAAGTTAAACGACCCTTGTAAGTTATCAGAAATTAACACATCCTCAGGAAAATAAATATGCTTCTGCGTCATGTTGAAAAAGAATGCAAAAAGGAATTTTTAATTAAAGAAAAAAAGGAACACTTTTTCGTAAAATGAACGGCAAAGCAGTAAAATTTTTTACATTTTGCTCAAAAGCATTAGCGAATCGCATTAGTGTCACTTTATCTCTCCATAAACTAGGATAAGGATCATGTATATATGATCCATTAAATCTCCTTGATTAAATGGAAAAAAACAGAATCATTGTCAAAGTAAAACAAGAAATACAAAATTTGCAAATATTACATAAAAACTTGCAGTTACTTTTGTATTTTGAATGCTAATATTGTTTCATTTCGAATAATGTTTTCCAGATTACTCGATTAATTTTTGTGCTTGTTAAACAAGTAGCTTTTCATGTATCAAATGTTGTTTTTAATTGAAACATATCGGTTCATGATTACTTTTTTACACGGCGTCTTATTACATATTTTTATTTTATTTTTGAAGTAACTTTTTCAATTGTACCACACAAATGACTTTTCATAGTATTTTATTTTTAAACAATTATTTAACGTTTATTTTATTCATTTTATTTAGCCAGTTTTAAATGCTAAATCAGCAGTCCGACAATTATAATCTAAGAAAATTGTTAGATAATTTTTTGTAAAAACTTAGACAATATTTCAACAGCGACATGAAACAGAAATTTCGATTATATCTTCGAAAAATTTCTTCACCAATTATTTATCAGTTTAGTTTTACAAACATTATTAATTATTAATTATTAATTAATACAAACATAGGTATAAAGTTAACTTAGTATTGTTTTGAATATTATGTAAAAATGGAATGTTTACGAATTCTATTAGAAAGGCTGTAATGACAAGAAACAATTAAATTTTATTGTCAAAGATAATAAATAAATAAGTTAACTTAGTGATAGAATTTTCTTTAAAAAAAAAATTATACTCTCTAAATTTGAATTAGTGAAAAGTCTTCCACTAATTTAAATTAGTAAGCATTTTTACATAACTTTTAGTAAACTTTTACTAGAAATTTAGTAATAACTACTAAATCAAATAAAGAGATTTTACTAACGATTAGTAAAAATGCTTACTAATTCAAATTAGTGAACGACTTTTCACTAATTCAAATTTGGAGAGTAATAAAAGTGATAAGTAATAATAAAAACATACAATAATAATAAAATCACATAATAATAATAAAATCACATAATAATAATAATAATATTATTAATAACAATACTATTAATAACAATAATATTAATAGCAATAGCATTAATAACAATAATATTAATAACAATAATATTAATAACAATAATACTAATAACAATAATAATAATATTAATAGTAATAATAATAATACTAATAACAATAATATTACTATTTTATTACTATTTTTATTACCATTATCATTATCTTTGTTATTTTAATTATTATTTTTCTTTTCAATATTATTATTATATTTGTTGTTCATTGTTATCATATTTTGTTTGTTTAAATTTTGTTGTGCAATTTACAATTAAATAAAATGATTCCTTATAATTAGGACTTACCAGTGGTGGCAGCAAGGTACTGAAGAAATCTTGAACCCTTTTCTGCCATTTTTTTTTAAATTGATGGTAACCCTTGAAATAAACGCACTGGGACTCGTTGCTGGTAATGATTTGATTAAAATTAGGAAGGTACACTGCCGAAGTAGAACTTATTGTTAGTGGGACACGACTGTAGTTATACTCTTTATACGGTCGCCCCTCTATTTCTTCATTACGATTGGTGGGGGACATTCCGACTTGCGAATCCTCGGACTTTGTTATATTCTTTTATTAAATCACTTTTTAATACTTCTGTCACTAAAATATCAACAATAATTGCCAATTAATGATCAATCAACAACAACAGAAAAAAATAACACCGACCCCAAAACAAAAGGTCAATGAGCTTTTCATTCATTCACTATATTTTGAAGCTCAATGCACATATTGCATGTATACAGAAACACTGTAATTATTGCCTGATTCACACAATAGGGTTAAAAATAGTAATGTATGATTATTTTGTATTGAAAATAGTTTTTGAATAATTTTTTGATGTAGATTAAAATATATTTTAATTGCTATAGTTTTATTCGTTTGTACTTTATGCAAATGACATTTTTTTCTTTTCGAAAAGTTTATCTTGGATGTAAAAATAGTTTCTTTGAATTTATGAGAATTTCATCAAAAATTAAAACATTTATAAAATACCGTTATAAGTTCCTAAACTTTTATTTTTTTTTGCATTTTACTTTTCTTTATTTCATGATTTTCGTTAATTACTATTAATTATTTCTGTCAATTGACAGTATTTTTTGTATTGAAAGTATGTACCTACTTCAATACTTCAGTATTAGAATAGAATAGAATAGAATCAATACTTCAGTACTTTAATGTACTTTAATATTGTAATACTTCAAAACTTCAATACTTCTTACTTCAGCAAGAATTGTAGAAATAAACGAAATTTTTGACTGATGAAAGAAAATATTACATTGACAACTTCAAATTATTTTATATACCTAGTTAAATGTAAATTACAATTAATTTCAAACAAATAAATTTTTTTGAATTTCCATGTTATTATAAATTAATAAAAGATCTCTTTTTTGTAAAGGGAATTAATAAATTATTATTTGAACTTAAAGGGGCGCTCATTTGTTTACTAATGTTATTCATCAATGAATAAATAAATATTATACATAAGCATACAGCATGAGGGATCAAAGTCTAATTGAAGAACAATATTTACATAAAACGTAAGACATAAAGTAAAAACATAAATACGTAAAAATGTACATAAAGTATAAAATACATAAAGTATAAAAACATAAAGACGTATAAATGTGAAGATATAAAGTTATAACTAATGAGTACATTTTTATGCTCAAAGAAAATTATAATTTCATATAATCAACAAAAATTGTCTCTGATTCTCTTTCTTGTTATATGTACGCACTGAAAAAAAAGTAGTATAGGTTTTACTACTTTTTAACTACTGTGAGTAGTACAATAGCCCGTGTAGAAATTTTGCCATGGCCCTGACCGGGCCCAGGTAGGGCGTCCCCAATTAGGGAATGAAACGCACGGCCCGATCAGGGCCACACCGGGAA
>WNHD01002883.1:0-15936 GCA_011057455.1 Ganaspis sp. Gsp50
GATTTTAAAGTATTTTGAAATGTTTTAAAATATTTTGAGGTATTGGAAAGTATTTGGAATTATTTATAAGTAATTTTAAGTTTTTTAAAATATTTTGATATATTTTTAAGTATTGTGAAGTATTTTGAAGTATTTTAAAGCATTTTAAAGTAATTTTAAGTAAATTTAAATATTTTTAAACATTTTTAAGTGTCTTTTAATATTTTGCACTATATTCAAGTGTTTTTAAAGGTTTTAAAAGGAATTATAATGCTTTAAGAGTATTTCAAAATTCTCCAAAATATTCAAAGATACTTCAAAATACTTAAAATGGTTTTAGTATTTAAAATAATGACCTTGAGTAATTTAAATTCTATAGAAAATTACTTTTTTAAAATTTTTGAATATTGCTGTTTTATTCTTTTTTTTCTTCATTTAAAAATAAAATCCCCTTTTTAAAAATTGAAAATCCACTTTTGCACCTAAAATTGAACCTAAAAACGACTGTGATCCCTGCAATAGACGCGTTCATTTTTAATTGACGCATCCATTTTTAATTGACGCGTCTATTTTTAATTGGTGCATCTTTTTTTAATTGACGCATTTATTTTTAATTGACGCATTTATTTTTAATTGACGCGTCTATTTATAAATGACGTGTCTATTTTTAAATGACGTGTCTATTTTTAAATGACGCGTCTATTTTTAAATGACGTGTCTATTTTTAAATGACGCGTCTATTTTTAAATGACGCATCTATTTTTAATTGACGCATTTTTTTTTTAATTGACGCATCCACTTTTCATTGACACGTCAGTTTTTAATTGACGCATCCATTTTTAATTGACACAACAATTTTTAACACAAGCATTAATGTTTAATTATTTTAATGAATCTAATTACCTAAAGGCTTGGTTACTCTATCGCCCTTTCCTTTCCCGTCTAAATCGTTGCAATTAAATCCAAGATACTTTCCATTTTTCTGATTACTATCCTGTGCTTTAATTTCGTTTCTTACAACTAATCTTACGGCAGATTCTTCAGCTTCTATGGAAATGAGGTCGGGATTCTTATTTTTTAATTCAATTTTCGCATGTTCGCGAGCAATGACAATGTTGAGAATCGACAGGGTGTCTTCGTACTTTTGCAAATCCAATTTTAATTCCGTGTCATTTGGTTTTAAAAGATGCTGCATATAAACGTCTTTATAGCGCTTGTAGTTTGTTCGATGAGCTTGAATTCGAGTCCAAGTGTACGGCCGAACATTCTGCTCAAGAACAATACAATGAGCATATTTCCACCAAGATTTTGCGTTTCCTTGAATCGTACAGTTTGGATGGTACTTTCTGTGGTGTCTGAAAACAAAAATCGATGAAAACTTTTGCAAACTTGTCTTCAGTGGAAATTTGTTTTAGTATTTCTTTTAAAAATATTTTTTCGAAGAATATTTCTTCGAAGAATATTTATTCAAAGAATATTTCTTGAAAGAATATTTCTTCGAAGAATATTTATTCAAAGAATATTTATTTAACGAATATTTATTCAACGAATATTTATTCAAAGAATATTTCTTGGAAGAATATTGCTTCGAAGAATATTTATTCAAACAATATTTATTCAACGAATATTTATTCAAAGAATATTTATTCAACAAATATTTCTTTAAAGAATATTTATTCAACGAATATTTCTTCGAAGAATATTTATTCAAACAATATTTATTCAACGAATATTTATTCAACGAATATTTATTCAAAGAATATTTATTCAACAAATATTTCTTTAAAGAATATTTATTCAACGAATATTTATTCAAAGAATATTTCTTTAAAGAATATTTCTTCGAAGAATATTTCTTTAAAGAATATTTCTTCGAAGAATATTTATTCAAAGAATATTTCTTATTTTATAAAAATCAAGCTACAATTCTTATTTCAGGCATTCTATGTATTTTAAAAAATTTACGAAACCCCGGTTTTTTATCTGCTCATCTTTTTTCACCCTCTGTAAATCAGAATCTTTAATCTTTTAATCTAAAATTGCTTGAATCTTGGTTTTTCTCCCCCTTTTAGAAGTCCTCGCTTTTTATCGTATCATCTTTTTTCACCCTCTTTAAATCAAGAGTGATGACTAATATTAATTAAATTTTATGTTTTCACACGTTTTTCATTTTATCTGACTCGCGTGTTTTGACGAAGTTTTATCATTCCCGTTTAATCATTCAGTGATTAATATTTTGCTTTTCATTTTTCACTTTGTTTACAAACATTTGTTTAAAAGGAGTCATTGTTGAATTGATATTTGTTTGAAATTTTCTTAATTTCGAGAAAAACTATTTTCAAAAGAAAAAAAGAAAAGAAAAAAAAGCACCTTTAGTTCTTTCAAACTTACCTCTCGTAAATCATTATTTATAAATTATAAAATTATAATTAATAACAACTGTACTTGATAATAGTAACAAACTTGCAAACAATTTTTCTTTTATGAAAAAACTCATTTTTCTTACGTACTTTACAAACGAGAATTAACAAAATTAATGATGTTTAAAAGAATTAGAACGGAAATAAATTAATTAATAAAAAAATTTGAGTACAAAGTAAAATTTCTTGCAAAAATAGAGTCAAAATATTATCTTGCGAAAATGAAGTCAAATTTTTTACACAAATAGAGTCAAATATCTTGCAAAAATAGAGTCAAATTTCTTGAAAAAATATATTAAAATTTCTTGCAAAAATAGAGTCAAATTTCTTGAAAAAATATATTAAAATTTCTTGCAAAAATAAAGTCAAATTTCTTGCAAAAATAGAGTCAAATTTCTAGCAAAAATAAAGTCAAATTTCTTGCAAAAATAGAATCAAATATCTTGCAAAAATAAAGTCAAATTTCTTGCAAAAATATATTCAAATTTTTTGAAAAAATAAAGTCTTTCTTGCGAAATTGAAATTAAAAAGTAAAAATAAAAAATCTGACGCGTTCTTATTGGAAATAAGAATAAAAACAAATTTGAATTTCGAGTTTGAAATTTTTTTTTTTACTGAAAACAAGGATTTTTTTACGATGCAGTAAACTTTTAAAAAAATTTAGAAAATATGTTAATTATATAAATTTGGAAAAAATATCAATTTGTTTTACGAGAGGTGCATTGTAGAATAGAATGTTGAATTATTTTTTTTTATTTGGCAACAACTCACCTGCTAATAGAAGCTCGATGCAAAGAATCGTATAGTCTTAAAAACGTGATATATTGATCTTTCGAAACCTGCATTGCAACGTCCTGAAGAACGATATCAACCAACATTCGAGAATCTCTTGTCTCCGTCGCTTTACTGATGATTATTTTTATTTTTGTTGTCAGCGGTTTTACCACTTAAAAAATTAATTTTATACTTTGGTTTATTAAACAAGAATCAATTAAATGAGTTTAGTTTTAAACATCACTGTACTTCTTACAAATACTTTTAATTAATTTTGATTAAAAATTAAAAAATAATAAAAAAAATAATAAAAAAATAATAATAATAAAATAATAATAAAATAATAATAAAATAATAATAATAAAATAATAATAAATAAATGATAATAAATAAATAATAATAAATAAATAATAAAAAAAATTAATAAAACGATGATCAAAATGATTATCAATTAATCCAGATTTTTAATAATTATACAAATGAAAATAATTAATTCAAAATATCAAATTTGCTTTTCGTTAACTATGTTTTTATCATCATCGAGGCATAATTGTTTTTAATTGATTTTCATTCATTGATTTCAATTATTTAATGTATTTGAAGTAATTGATTTCAATTATTTATCGTATTGAAAGTAATTGATTTCAATTGTTTGATGTATTGAAAGTAATTGATTTCAATTATTTGATGTATCGAAAGTAGTTGATTTCAATTGTGTGAATGTATTTATTGTAATTGGTTTCAATTTTAAGATGCATTGAAAGTAATTAATTTCAATTATTTGATGTATTAAAAGCAATTGATTTCAATTATTTGATGTATCGAAAGTAGTTGATTTCAATTGTTTGAATGTATTTATTGTAATTGGTTTCAATTTTAAGATGCATTGAAAGTAATTAATTTCAATTATTTGATGTATTAAAAGTAATTAATTTCAATTATTTGATGTATCGAAAGTAATTGATTTCAATTGTTTGATGCATTGAAAGTAATTAATTAATTAGTAGATTTAAAGTAATTGATAGATTTAAAGTAATTGATAGATTTCAAGTAACTAATATATTTCAAATAAATAAATTTAATTAATAAATTTCAAATAATTGATAAATTTTAATCGATTAATAAACAATCTGTTAATTAAAATATCAAGCAAAAATGAAACTCACAAAATTGAAATTCTTGATCGTTAAAGCCAAATTTCTGTAGTGATCGACGCATTGTGTCTTTCCAATCGACCAGTGACTCGAAATCCCAAAAAGCCGGATTATTTCTTAGCGCAGATTCAGCCTCAGGGTCCAAGTATATGCAAAAAGACTCGACTCTTATTAATTGATAAATGGTTGTTGAGTTTGTAGGAGTGACGCCAGGTTTCCATTTACTGAAAATTGATATAAATGATGTAATAGAAGTCAGAAAATAAATTAAATCCAATTCAGTCAATTTGCTTCCGAAGAGAGCAGAAAATAGAAAAGAAGAAGAATTACTTGTTCGTAGTAGCCACTGTCAAACTTTGCATACAAATTCCGCAAGCACTTTGTACTTTATTTGCAAATCTTTCCTCATATCTCACGTGCACGTTGTTCACGGTGATTTGAAAATTTTTTACAAGAGAGGATAAAAAGTTGTCAAAAATCCCGGAAGGGAAACCTAAAAGGATTTTGTGTTTATTGCTTTCTCATGGAGAAAATGTATTATTAATAATTAATAATTATATTTATTATATTTTATTAATCAATTATATATTATATATTTTAAAATATATATTTTATATATATTTTAAAATTTTTTTTTTATTTTTCCCCCTTTTTTTGCTTTGTTTATTCACTGCGTTCAATTCTTTTTTTTTCCTCCTTATCTTTAGGAATTAATTTTTTTTGTTACCAATTTATACTTTAATTTTATCTTGGTTAACTTTCTGTCAACATATATTAATTATAATTATTCATTATTACATTTAATTAAAAACACAATTAATTTAATTATTAAAAATTAAACATAGCTTTTGTTACTAAACATTATATACAACATAATCATATATAATAAACAATCGTATATAATTATGTTTTAAATTTTAATGTTATTTCTAAATTATTTATAATTTTATGAATTTTTTAAATTTATATAATTTGAATTCCATCAAAATTTATTTATTTATTTAAATTTATTTAGCTTTTAATTTTATTTTTTTTATAATTAAAGTTATACACACCTGGACCCAAAAAAGCTTCTCTTTCGAGATCTTCCAAAATTTTTTTCTTTGATGCTCTTATTAATCGCTTGTGCATTTCGGAATCGTAACTTCCAAAAACTTCTGAAACTGCTACTATATACACATCCTGAAAAATAGTTATTAATTTTATGTACCTACATATTATTAATTAATTGCATATTAAGAGTCATTATTAATTACTTATTTATTTTTATTTATTTACTTTTATTTATTTATTTTTATTTATTTTTATTTATTTATCTTTATTTATCTTTATTTATTTTTATTTATTTATCTTTATTTGTCTTTATTTATTTATATTTATTTGTATTTATTTATCTTTATTTATCTTTATTTATTTTTATTTATTTTTATTTATTTATCTTTATTTATTTTTATTTATTTTTATTTATTTTTATTTATTTATCTTTATTTATTTTTATTTATTTATTCCCACAGTCCTATAGGACCACAAATGGGTAAAAAAAAAACTACAAAACAAATCTTAAAAAGTTGTATTTTATTTGAACAGCGAACAAGCTTACAAAATTAAAAAAATGCCCTTTCGCGCGTAAGCGCTGAATATAAAAGTTATAAAATAGATAACAAAAAATAAAAATACGAAAGTTTAAAACAAAAAGTAAATAAATTCAGTCGATAATATTAGAAGAAAAAATAAAAAAAAAAATAAAAAAAAATTGAAATAAACAAATTAAAAATTAAAAAAAATAAAAATAAAAATAGAAAAAAATAAAATTATAGAAGAAAAAAATACACTTTAATAATTATTATAGATTGAGAAGTATACCCTTCCATAGTTAATTATTAATCCAAAAAAAAACGTCGCAGCACTTTTGTCGTAAATAAGAATTGGATTCTCTTCTTCCTTCCCCTACTTTTGGTTTAATAATTATTATTGATTAAATATTAAAATTATTATCAACTGCATATTAAAAATAATTACATATTATATATACTAATAATGATTAATTATGCGCCAATAATAATTATTAATTATTAATAATGTTTAACTAACATTTTGTAAATTATTAAATATTTCGTTATTATTGAAATTATTATTATTATTATTATTATTATTATTATTATTATTATTATTATTATTATTATTATTATTATTATTATTATGACATTATTGTTTATTATTGAAATATTTTCTTTATTTTCAAATTTTCCCCAGAGTTAGAAACACATTTGAATTGTTTATTTATTCAGAACGTAAAATCCCTTCTTGAGAAACTTTTTAAATTATTCGAAACAGAAGGAACGTGCTGTCTAATTTTAAACCCATATACAATTAATTTTCCAATATTGTTGATCGATCATCATTAAATATTGAATAACCACAAGTTTATTTTTAAATGACAGATCGAACCAATTGAATTCAAATGACAGAAAAATTATTTCTTTCCCAAAATCAGAATTCTTTGATTTTTCAAAAAACTTTTTGAAACTTACCTCGACACACAGGATAATAGGTTGCGAAAATAATCCAGCCCATGGTATTTTTAAAGATATTTTTCCTATTATTCCAAGTTCAACTCTAATCGGTAGGCCAAGTTGAAACTAAAAGTAAAAATATTTTTTTTAAATTGATATTCTTGTCAATTAAAATTGGAATTAAAATTGAAATTGATATTCAAATTGAAATTAAAATTAAAATTGATATTCATGTTGAAATTAAAATTGAAATTGATTTTCTTATTGAAATTAAAATTGAAATTAAAACACAAAATTTCAAGGCAATTTTTTTCCTTTTTTGGAAAAAGGTACTTACCAGAGCTTCTGGTTTCAGTCTTAGATCTGTAAGGCATGTATCGCCAGAAAAAATACCAACATTAAAATCCTCTGTGTCCAAATCTTCGACGTATTTGCCTAAAAATCGGTTAAGAATTGCGGCTACGGCTCCTTCGAACATTTTTATTGAATTTTACTTTGAATGAGACCGGGGATCACAAAATAGAAATAGAATTTTGATCTAACTACTGCTATTGATTATACTACCCTTTTGATTATAACCTCATTGAATCCTTAGCTGATATTGTAACAATGCGCACATGCGCGACAACAACATTACTTTATTGATCTTTTATTTTACAAACAGCAAAAGACATGATTCTAAAAAAGATGACACCTTGAGAACGTTTCAGTTTTGAGCGAATAATTTTTTCAATGTATGAACCGTCACGTACACATGTCAGAATTGCATCCCATTAACGCATCAAATTTTTCATTTTAAATGCATCAAGTTTGACGATTTTTAACACTTGAATAAAACATAGGACTAAAGTGTTTCTATGTCAGTCTCTATTTTTGTCATTAAGTGTTAGATGTTTGTTTTTAATTACACGAAACTGGAAGTGTCAGAAAGTAGGAAATTATACGGAATTTTAAAATTGCCTCCTTGTCGTCTGCTACGAATTTTTTGCAGCGCCATCTAGAGTGTCATGTGTGTTTATAGGAACATGTTTTTCATTGTGCATATTTAACCTAAAAGACGGTAGTATTCTTAAGTTTTTACAAATATTTAATTGTTTAATAGTTGATAGTAGTTTTCAAAATGTTGTCACGAATGTCATTAAATGTCGCAACCAGAGCAGTCACAAAATCACAGTTTTTTACCAAGGTAAGTAAAACTTTTCTGTCACGTAAATAGAGAAGATTTTATCAAGGATTCATTTATTGTTTTTGTTTATTTTTAATTAATTTTTAATTTAATTAATTAATTACTACTTGTGTATTAAAAATACGTTCACATTGTTCGTGTTTTCATTTTATTTAAAACATTTTATATGTTTTTATTTTAATTGTATCATTTTTAATTTTGATTAAAAACATTTTCATGTTTTCATTTTGATTAGAAACATTTTCATGTTTTCATTTTGATTAGAAACATTTGCATGTTTTTATTTTGATCAAAAGCATTTTCGTTTTCATTTTGATTAGAAACATTTTCTACGTCTTTCACTTTTAATTAAAAAGATTTTTCGTGTGTTTCAATTTTAATTAAAAACAGTTTTATTTATTTATTATTACCAACATAAAAATAATTCTTTTGCATCTAAACACTGACGGAAATAAATTTAAATGTTTTAAATATTTTTTTGTCTAAATATATAAAAATTCAAGTACAATTACATATAATAATCGAAAAGTGTTATATTTAAAAGAAGAATATTTTAAACGCTTCGTATTTTAAATACAAACATTTTTCAAAGAGAAATAGTTAACAATACAAGAGTAGTTAAAAATACAAAAATAGTTAAAAATACAAAAATAGTTAACAATACAAAAGTAGTTAACAATACAAAAATAGTTAAAAATACAAAAATAGTTAAAAATACAAAAATAGTTGAAATCAAACAACATTTTTTAATCAAAATATTTTATTTCTTTCAGAATCATGCTACAAACCGATCATTACATATTATTTGTCAAGCCCGAATAACAAGTGTTCCAAATGTTTTAAACTGTAAAACAAATGTGGAAAAAAAATTTAATCGTCATGCGAGTACGGACGTAATTGACAGTTTTCAAATACCTTCACCACCAATAGGTAAGAACTAAAATATGCATCGTATTTTTTTATACAATTCAAACAAATGTAAATGCAAAAGATGTTTATTTGCACCTAAATTACTAAAATTTAGTATAAAAATGTCAAAGTTATGAGTTTAGGAATCAGTTGTTTAAAAAAAAAAATAATAATAGAAATAGTAAATAATAGTTTCTTTTGTTGCCCGTAAATGTATTAAAATAAAATAGTAGAAAATAGATTTAAGATTATGAAACTGGAAATTTTTAATTAATTTATTTATTGTTTATTTATTTATATATACAAACGGGACAATTTGATTTTGAATCGTTAATATTGTTGAATTTATCGTTATATCGTTGAATTTGAATCGTTGAACTTACGTTACTTAAGTCTTAACTTAATTTAAAACTTATGTTTTATTAATTATTAAATTGATTTTTTAGCTCCTGTGATAATCAACCAATCTTCAGCTGTTACTGAAACTATCAGTGAAGTTACACAAGCTGGTTTAGGCACTTCCTGGACACCTGTATCTTTAATAGAGCATAGTTTAGAATTTTTACATGCTACTGTTGGACTTCCTTGGTGGGGAAGTATAGTTGCAGGTATATTTTTTAATTATTTATACATTTTTACAGTTTCTATCCATTTTTACAGTTTCTATACATTTTTACAGTTTGTATCCATTTTTACAGTTTTTATACATTTTTACAGTTTCTATCCATTTTTATAGTTTCATTTTTATAGTTTTTTAGTTTCATATTTTTATAGTTTCTATACTTTTTGTTACAGTTTCGCATTTATTGTTTCATTTATAATTTGTTTCAAATCACTAAAAAATGTCTTTCTTTTTTCAATGTCTTGTTATACACGCTCGATTATTTTTTTTTTATTTTCATTTGAGATCACATGTCACCTTCTTGAGCAATTTTTATTTTGTTCACAATTGTGATAACAAAAAATAACAATAAATAATAAAATTTGTCTCATAAAAATGTTCAAGAACATGTCGATTTTTTACAAATGCAATTTGACTCGAACCCAAAATCCTCACATTTTTGACCAATTGTTGAAAAATTGTTTTTCAATTCAATTTTGCGTTTTCTCCAATTTCTCGCATTCATTTAGTGGAAATGTTAGTTTATTGGACATTTTTAATTTATTAAAAAAATTTTTATTTTTTTTTTTAATTTATTTATTACATTCTCATCAAAAATGAGAGTGTATTCAAAATGTGCGATTTTGGACTTTTTTTAATATTATTGATTTAACTGAAGAATGATAAAAGTTTGATTGACGAAAGTTTAAACTGAAACTTTCCAATCAGATGAAAATTAAAAAATTCTTGCAGTGACTCTCGTTGCTAGAATCCTGTGTTTCCCGTTGATCATAAAAGCTCAAAGAAATATGATAAATATGTCGGAATACATGCCGGAGTTTCAAGCTTTGCAGAGAAAACTCTCGAAAGCTCGAAAGGATAGAGATATTTTAGCAGGTAAAATATAAAATTATATTATCAAAATGGCAATGTTTTTATTTTATTCAAAATACAATTTGTAGATAATTAATTGTAGATTATTCTGGATAATTAATTCTTGTTAATTATAGTTTAGGCTTGTTTGTTTTAAATTATTCTGTATAATTAATTCTACTTTTTAGATCATTTTGCTTTTTAGATTATTCTAGTTTTTAGATTGTTCTACTTTTTAGATTATTCTGCTTTTTAGATTATTCTAGTTTTTAGATTATTCTACTTTTTAGTTTATTCTACTTTTTAGATCATTTTGCTTTTTAAATTATTCTAGTTTTTAGATTATTCTACTTTTCAGATTATTCTACTTTTCAAATTATTCTACTTTTCACATTATTCTACTTTTCAGATTATTTGATTATCATGATTATTTGATTTTCAGTTGAGCAATACGCACAGGATATATCAGTTCTTATGAGAGGTAGAGAATTCGATGGCTTTAAAACTCTTGCACCTACAGTTCTGCAAGTAAGTTAAAAGAAAAAAAAAACATTAAACCCTACAAGTCAAAATAATTAGTGGAAAAGTTTGAAAAAAAATATAGTTAAATAAAATAAAGCCCGTAAACTGTGTAAATAAATAAATAAAAAATACTTTATGAAGCATCGGATTTGATCTGCTTTTGTCTAACGAGGATATTAACTCTTTTTTTAGGGATCAGTAGCTGTATCAGTATTCCTTGCTTTGCGTCATATGACAACTGCTCCTTTAAAAAGCATGGAAGAGGGAGGTCTGTGGTGGTTTACAAATCTTTGTGTTACAGATCCTTATTACATTTTGCCAGCAATGAGTTCTACAACATTATTATTGTTAATATTCCATTCTTCAAAATTAATGCCTATGCCCGAGACTTTTAAAAGATGGTTGATTCTAGGCATTCCATGCCTAACTTTCTTGTTTATAAAATCGTTTCCAGCGGTTGGTAAATTGTTATATTGTAAATGTTTTAAATAGTATTCGCAATGTTTTAATGCACAAAGATGGTTAATTTTCTAAAACTTTCAATGTTTCTTGTCGAGAATTTTATACTCCAAGCTGGTCCTTTTTATTTTGAAAAAGGACTTCTGCTTCTCTAATGATTCAAAAATTTTCGCATTAGATTAATTAAACTTAATATTGACTTTTTAAAATAGTATTTGATATTTTAAACAATGCATTTTTAAAAAAGTATTCAATGTTTTAAACAATGCATTTTTAGAAAAGTAATATTAATTTAATATTTTAAATAATGCATTTTTAGAAAAGTATTTCATATTCTACAAAAATTATTATGTAATATTTATTTTTACATCTATTTTTACATTCATATTAATTATATTAAATTATAATTCTTCTAAAAGTATTTTACATTATACAAAAATACTTTTTAACGATAATTTAATATGAAGGCAAAATTATGATTACTTTTATGATAATCTTTCTTTTATACGCGGATTTATACGCTATTCTCTTAATATACAGAATTTTCAAAAATACGAAATGGACCGGCTAGTGAGACTTTTTTGCAAATTATTGAAACGAAATTCTTAAAATTTTAGGGCACTCTTGTCTATTGGGTGACGACAAATAGTGTAACACTTCTTCAACAACAAGTTTTGACATTAAAACCAGTTCGAGAATATTTTGATCTCAAAGATGTACCAAAAATATCCAATCCAATTTTTGGCGGCTCTAGTACTTTTAAAGATGTTTTGCGTGAAAGTAAGTCCAAATTTCCGTTTTCTTTTCTTGAAAATAATTTACATGGAAATTTCATTTTTAGTTTACAAAAGCGTATCCTTTAACTTTTACCTTTTTTTACGACCTCAATTATATTGTTTTATTATAGAATTATATATTTTATATTCTTTTATTATAGAATTATTTTATATTCTTTTATTGTAGAATTATATTTTGTATTTTTTTGTTGTAGAATTACATTTTATATTATTCTATTATAGAATTATATTTTACATTCTTTTATTGTAGAATTATGTATTATTTCATAATAGATTGTAAATAAAATTACTTTAATATTAAAAGGGCATTTTCAAAGACGAAATAAACTTCTATTATTCATTGTCATACTCTGTATTTGTAGATATGGAAAATATGAAAGTAACACAGCAAGTTTACGAACGAGAAACTATCAAGGATTTGGAAAAGAAACGTGTCGGAAGAACAATTGAATCAAATAAAGAAACTGAAGCCCCTAAAGTAGCAAGAAAAAGAAGATCAATGTAAATAAAAAATTTTTTTAAAAAAATTTAATTTATATGATCAACTGTATAAATTGTATAAATTAGAAAATAAAACGTCGGACGAATACAAAATGTTCTTTTATTTTAAATCTACATTTTCAATCTTAAACCGACTTTTTCAATTTTAATTCTATATTTTCAATCTTAAATCTACTTTTTCAATTTTAATTCTATATTTTCAATCTTAAATCTACTTTTTCAGTTTTAATTCTACATTTTCAATCTTAAACCTATTTTTCCCTTTTTATAAAAATTATATTTCTATTCGTATGCACTGATTTATCACTTCGAGAAGGTGATTATTTTCAAGTGCAGCTGCTACTCGCTCTTTATCGGCAAGTTGTTTATTTATCGCAGCTTCTGAACTGTGAGTTCCAGGTGTAATTTCAACTGTGACCTTAAATCTTGCAGGTAGTGCGCGTAGAAGTTGAACTCGAATTGAAAGGCCAATTAAAGTTGCCATACTGCAATGAGGAATCGTTGGAGTAAATTTTACCATAATTTTGTTCTTCTCATTATCTACCTGTAAATTATTTTTCAGCAAGGGTTTATTTTTTAGTTTAATACTTATTGGTGTTATTTTTAAAATGTATTGTTTGTTGTGTTTTCAGGAAGATGTTCTTACGTCAATTAGGTCTTCTTCGACGACTTTTAATTCCTCCAGTGTTAGAGGATGTTCTGGATCGTTGATATTTCGGACAATATCTGCAAGCGGAAGCAACAATTTTATTTACTGGAGACGAAGGTAAGATTTTTATTGTTTTATATTTAGATATTTTTTTTATTCAAATACTTTTCTTCTCAAATATTTTTTTACTCAAATATTTTCTTTTCAAATTTTTTGTTCTTCAAATATTTTTTCTTCACTTTTTTTTTATTCAAATATTTTCTTTTCAAATATATATATATATATATTCAAATAATTTGTTATTCAGATTTTTTTATGTTCAAATATATTCATTCCAGTGTTTATTATTTCTAAGTTTTTTAAAATTATTATTAAATTATTATTCCATTATTTATCTAAAGTTCATTATTTTTGGTACATTTTTAAACAAAATTGAAGAGTAATAAATTATTGTAATTAGAAAAAGGAAGGAAAATTACTTATTGTTTACATCTCAAAGTAAAATATCAATTAAATAAATTATGTTAAAATGTTCGAAGATTACAGCAAATATATTGTTTTTAAATATTAAAACAAATGTATTGTTTTAAATATTAAAACAAATGTATTGTTTTAAATATTAAAACAAATGTATTGTTTTTAAATATTAAAACAAATGTAATGTTTTAAATGTTAAAACAAATGTATTGTTCTTAAAAATAAAAACAAATATATTGTTTTTAAAGATCAAAACAAAAAGTAAATAATATAATGAAATGAAGAATTAAATACACTTGTCATCTTTATAGTTATACAAAATTTTGAAGAAAAGTTTGAAGTTAGGAAATAATTTATTATTATAACAGTAAAATTAATGTTTATAATATATTAAATGTTGCAATTTGTTTATAAACGTACCAAAAATTTCACGTGCATCGAATTCATCCACAACGTCTTCATTTTCATCATCATCTGTCACTTTTCTTTCGTCGACTTTTTTGTATAAAGTTGGATTCACATTTTCCAATTGTTCTACATTATTTTTCTCACCCGAGTAAACAAAATAATTATTCATGATCCACTGTCAAATTAAAAAAATAACACGTTCTTAAAAAACTTTATTGTTAAAAATCATTTAATTTAGAGGTTATGTTTAAGCGGAACAAAATTGCGCAGCAGTGGCTTCATAAATGGCGGCAAATTTTAAATATTAAAATAATTAATATTAATTAATTAATAATTAATTTCTTCGATATTCTTTGCTTTAAATTTAGATTCTTCTACTCACTATTTGATTGGTAAATTAGTTTTAATTCAATCTCTCTGGTGATGAATTTATAAAAAAATAATTTTTTTAAAAATATTATATTTTCCTGTTAATTTGCAGAATTTTAATTATTATTTTAATTAAATATAGTTACTTAAGTTTTCTGGCAAACAATTTTAAAACATAAATTCTATATTGTTTATTTATTTTTTGTAAAACTTGTTTCAAAATTGTTTACCAGAAAACTTAATCTAGTTATTTGTTTAAAATAACAATTAAAAATATATGTTATGTAAAATAACAGAGAAGTATTTAGACGAACATTAATTCATTTTGATTCCACTTTTTGAATATTTGTTGTTATAATAAACAAATATAAAAAATAACATATTCGAAAAATTGGACCATAAATATAAAAAGAAGCGTGATAAAGAAATAAAAATAAACATCAAATATTGTTTTTTAAATAAATAAATATTTTACTTCATTTAGAAAATATTTTTAAATACATAAAATAATGTTTGAAAAAATAGAACAAAATAACATTTAAAAAAAGCATATGAAAATTAATCCACAATTCAATGTATTTATTCATTAATTTTAAAATTTTATTTTTTATTTTTTATTTTTATTTTAGAAAATTACACGGGAAATGTTCCCTTTAATCTAAAACTAATGTTGTTAATTTTAACGTGAACATTAATATAATAATACAAATCTAAATATAGAACTTAAACGTTAAAAACTAAAGAAACATTCACAAAGGCTTAGGTCGCACTGTTGTTATTAACATCGAATAAGACTGATCGAAGCGTAGAGATAAAAATAAAAATTTCAAATATCAAAATTCAAATCAAAATTTTCAAATCAAAAATTTATTAAATATTATTTAATAAAGTTAATAATATAGGAAGCAAATAATTCAATTTGAAATATTAACATTTATTCTTATAATTTTTATATTTTTTTGCTTCCCCACAGGAAGCATTGTACTGGTGAAGATTTTCGATTTTTTTAAAACAGTCAAAATCGAATTAGATTCACCTAAACAACTTAAATTCGAAATTTGAAATAAATGTCCAGATGTGTGTTTTTGTGTGTGTGTGTGATTATTCGACTAAGTATAAGAAAAGCCAAAATTTCAATCATGTTAGAAACACTACACTTCTTTAGATCAATATGACTTTCAACAAAAAGAGTTTATCAATTTTCATTTTTTTAAAGAAAAATCATATCTCACGTATTTGCCAATTTGACTGTGTTCCTGAAATTTTTATTGGATTTTCTTTTTTTTATTCGATTAAGTATAAGAAAAGACAACATTTGATTCATTATAGAAACACTACACTTCTT
>WNHD01002884.1:0-13872 GCA_011057455.1 Ganaspis sp. Gsp50
GACTTTTAAAGAGCTACAAGCTTGAGATTTTGTCGACGATTATTGAAATTATTGCTTTTATAATACTAATAAGATTTGAAAAGTGTGTGGAATGGCCATTCAGCGAATCTTGCAGAGTATCTGAGAGAATATTGTCGACTAAAACTGTAAGTAGATTTTCTTAACACACAAAAGAATAAATTATGCCATTTGTCGTCAAATTTCGTTTTCTTAATTTTATATATTAAAGGTTTACCCATTTTACCCTCTTGAGGTTCTCATGCCAACTTAAATTTAATTTATTTAAATGTCGACCTTCTATCGACAGGCGCCCGCGAGCTAGTTGATAAATTATTATTAAATTTCATAACTTGAACCCCGACAGCCTTTGAACCGGACCGCGTCGGATGAAGATTCTTTCAATTTTAAATAATATTAGAGTAAAATAAAGTAGAAAGAAGAATTATTTGTTTCAAATTCAATGTTATAATTTATGATGTATTACGATTAAAAGGCCTTGAAAAATTATTTAAACACTAAATTATAAACGAATGTTTACTATTCAAAGTAGAATTTTCATGATGCTTTTAATATTATTTTTATTTTATTTTAAAAAAAAATTAAAATTAAAGGGAAATTACAAAAACTGGAAAAGAATGGAAAAACAAGAAAAAACACTTTTTATAAATAATAAAATTAAAAACAATTTTAGAAAATAGAGTACAAAAAAATAGAGAAAAATTATTTTAAAAAATCAAACAATTTTAAAAGGTCTATAAAATATGAAAAAAATTGCCGAAAAGAGAGAAAATTGAAGGAAATCTACTGAAAAGTTAAAAAAATCCAGGAAATTCATAAATAATGAAATAAACGAGAAACTAAAAAAAAACTATACTTTCTCTATGAGGAATCAATAAATGAAACATTGCAGAGAATTTGTTTAAAGATTTGGAAATATTTGAATGACTTGGAAAAAGTTAAATAATTTACGAAAAATGCAAAAATGAAGATAATCCAGAAAAAATTAAAATGCCAGAATGTTTTCTCTAATAATAAAAATTAAAAAGAAAATCTACTAAAAGATTTAAAAATAAATTTTAAATTAGATGAAGAAAGAAAACATTCTAAGAGAAAATAAGAAATTTAAATAGAGAGTCAAAGTTTTTGAAAAAGTACGAAAATTTAAGGAAAAAAATGCCTTATGAAAGATAATGGAAAAGAAGGAAAAAACTTTACAAAAATAAATATTTCTGAAAAAATGCCAAATAACTTTAAAACTTTGAGAACTAATGCAGAAACTGGAACAAAATTTATACTACAAAACGTGAAATTGTAAAGAAACAAGTGAAAATGAATTTAAAAAAAGACTCGAAGAAAGATATATATCTAAAAAAAACTAGAAATCTACTGAATGTTTTTAAGAATAAAGTTTAAAAGAAAAACAATTAAAAAAGTCTACATAAAATTAAATTTAAAAAAAAATTAATTTAATTACAACTTAATTAGAAAATTCTTTAAAATGTTAAAGAACAATATATAAAAATTGCATAATAATTATGAAAGAACGAACAAAATCTATAGAGAAATTAGAAACAAATTAACACTAAATAAAATTAAACGTTGACTGAATTTAATTTTATAGACTTTAAAATATTTAAATCGTATTTACTTGTAAATTGAGAATCAATTAGAATTTTCATCAAACTAGATTTTGAGTAATAGAAACTAGGATTGAAATATTAATAAATTCTTGATGTTTATTAAGAAAAATTTTAATTTGCAACTGATTGAAATTCGACGGAATTAAAATTTAAATCGTATAAAATTTGGATGAAATAGCTTGAATCGATTAATATTTTAATAAAATGAAGCTTGAATTACAGGAAAAAGACGTCAAAGAATTAAAATTTTGAAAAAGGCGACAAATTAACTCATAAATTGAATAGGTGATAAAATTTAAAAATATTGTATGAATAAGTTAAAAAAAATGGAATGGGAAAAAAGTGGAAGAAAATGCAATAAGAGATACATGTATCGAAAAAATATATATAATTATCCAGAAACTTTTTGATTTTCCCTAAACTTCTCCAGTTTTTCAAAAAGCGTAGAGACCCTGAATACACAATTCATAAAAACTGAGCGTCTTGTAAAAGTAAAAGATAAAGGTAAGAAGAAAATAATCAAAACGAATGTTCTTAAAGTTCGGAACGTTCATTTGAACGAACTGTTCTCTTTTTGTTTTATTTTTTTAAAAATATACTTTCGTAATGAAAATAGATAATTGTTATTAAACAATAATAACAGCAGAGTTAATAATTCTTACGTAAAATTATATTTTAGGACTAATTTAAATTTTTAAAAATAGAAGGAACACATTTATTTAAGTTAAATAAAATTTATTTGACTTAAATAAAAAAGGATATTTGTCTCAGAACCAACTAAACTTTTATTTGTTCCAAATAAAAAGTTTTATTTGAGTTGGTTGATTTAAATTAAATAAATGTTTTTATTATAATAATTATAATAATTATAATTTAAATAAATTTTTTATTTGTTACAAATATATTTATATTTAAGACAAATAAAAAAATTGTTTAATTTTAAGAAAACCTAGTTCTTCTTTAATTATAATTTCAACCTTTAGATCTTAATAGTTGCTTTCTAAAAATGTCACTTATCTTCGAAAACTGGGATGTATTAGTCGTCAAGCCAGTTTGGTGTACAACAGATATCAGAAAAATGCCTATTATTATTGCACTTAACTTACAAAACAAAAGAATCATGAATTAAAAGAATTAAAAACACAGTACACTTTTGAGGTGTTGTTCTTCGACAAACCAAACAAAAAGTATATTTTACAAACATATTATGTGACTAATATTTAATTAATTTTGAATTTAGTTAAAAAGAGTTCTGAACCAAATTTCCAATATATCTATTAATTTGAAAATAAGAAAAGTATTGAAAAATTATATTAGGACTCGTTTCACAACCGAGTTTAAACAAACGACTGTAAATAATATTATCCTAAGACACGTAATGAAATTAATAAATATTGGTATGATAGTATGTTAGTTTAAGAATGATAAAATTATGTTTTTAACTGACTTATAATCAAGATTCCATGGATTTATATTTCTTTGCTTCATAACACAACACTGAGCGACATGCCAGTCGGCATCATCAGATGAACTGATGACGCAAAGTGCGCATGCGTGTATTTTCACAACAAATATACATATATTTGAGCTAAATATATATTTATTTGTCAAAAATATATCTTTTATAGTAAGAGCTAGTAATTCAGCTAAATATATATTTATTTCTCAAAAATATATCTTTTATAGTAAGAGCTAATAATTTTTTATATTTGTCAGAAATAAGTTCAATTATTTTTATTAAATACTAGTTTATTTCTATTAAATAAAAAATTTATTTGTAACAAATAAAAATCATTCAAATATACACTTTTAGTTAAAATAAGTATTTTTTTTCTCTGGGTGGAATTTCGTTCACTTGAACGTTAGGAACTTTATTTGCATCAAAACGAGAGTGATCAAAAAGAATAAGATAAATAATAGTCAATTTGGATTTCTGATTAAATTTCTATTGATAGAACTCAAATCGGAAATCCTTTAATTTTTTAAATCCTTTATTTTAATAAAAAAGGATTAAAGACTAGAAAATCAAAGGAAACAGGTCTGTATTGAGAGCTTTCAGTGTGACTAGAAGGTAAAGTGTCTTATTTAGAAAAACATTTTAAAAACAGATAGCGAAGACTCAACAAACCTTTCCTTGAGCATCGACAGGTGCATCTTTCTGGAGCAAGAGTCGAGCAACAGCCATATTTCCGTACTTGGCTGCTAGATGAAGAGGAGTGAATCCTTTTTTAGTGGTGGCCGTAAGCGAAGCTCTGTTTTCTAGCAAAACAGCTGCGACCTGCAATAAATAAACGGATAATTTCACTTCGTCAAGGCAAAAAAAATAAAAAAAAATTCAGGGTTAATTTTGAATTTTACCTCCTCTTGTCCCTCCTTGGCTGCAATATGCAGAGGCGTGTAAAGGTCCTTCGTTGTAGCGTCCACGTCAGCTCCGTGCTGGCGCAACAACATTACAATGTCAACGTTTCCTAGTCTCGAGGCGATGTGAAGTGGCGTCTGTTCTTCCTGCAACAAAATCACCAAATTGCTAATCAATTCCAAACAATTCAGGAAGAAAAACAAGAAAACGAATTCTCTCAAAATTCATGAATTGTAATTTCATTTTCAAATTTTGAAAATTCGTAAGAATTTAATAGATTTTTGATAAACTGAAAAGATATAAAATAAAAAAATAAAAAAAATAATAAAATAAAAATAAAAGGAATGTAAAATATGCCCTTACTATTTTTTCTGGTTAAATTAATTAGAATATTAGTCAAGTCAACCAGAATTTTGGTTAAGTCAACTAGAATTTTAGTTAAGTTAACCAATATTCTAGTTAATGGAACAACAAAAAATAGTAAGGGCATATTTAACATTCCTTTTTGGTTAGGTTAACCAGACACATATTTTCCAGTGTAGAAATGCAAATGTAGAAAAATTACAATTTGAAAAACATATTATATACCCATTATTAGGTATTATTACTATGGCAAATTATAACAGCGCTCGAGAATTAATTATATGATATGTAATTTTTGTACTTAAAGTAATATGTATGTAAAAAAATTTACTACAATATGGTTTATAATAATTATTAGTGCACTGATGTTTTTTACATTCATATCAACAATGAGAGTGTATTGTTTTATTAAAAATATTCTTTAAACGTTTAAAGTGGTTCAGACCACAATGATTAAAATTTTTTGTTTTTATTACATTTATACATTTATATTTTAAACTAATAAAAATATTTTTCAAAAATATTTTGAAATATTTTAAAGTAGTCCGAAGTATAATAAAACTTTTAAAATATTTAAAAGAAACTATAATATTTTTAAATAATTTAAAATATTTTGAAGTATTGGGAAGTATTTGAAAATAATTTAAAGTAATTTTAAGTATTTTAAATAATAACGAACTATTGATTTCTTAAAGGATTTTCAGTCTAAAAAAATTCTTTAAAAGGATAAATGTCTGTTTTAAGTGTCCGACTACTGTCATTTTTCATATTCTTTTAAAACAATAATTTTAGAACAGGTAAAAAATATTTTTTAGTAAATTTCACTCGTGTTTACTTTAAAGACAACTCCCAAGACCAACATTCTTAGACCAATATTGTTAAATTAAAAGAAAAACGATCATTGCATTTTTTATAGTAACTTTACCGAATTGATTATTTTTAAGTGGCTGACTACTGTCTCTTTTGAGAAGTTTTGAAAAACTAACTTTTTTCATATTTAAAAATTGGTTTTTCATTATTATATTTTGAAATATTTTATAGTATCTTCAAGTGTTTTTGAATATTTTGAATCATTTAAAAATATTTTGATGTATTGGGAAGTATTTGGAAATAGTTTGAAGTACTTTCAAGTATTTTAAAATATTTTGAAAAAGTAATATTTTAAAATCTGTTTATAATTTATTTTATATCTAAAATGCTAATCTTTTTAAATACTTAAAAATATTTTGAAGTCTTTTAAAGCATTTTAAAGTAATATTAAATATATTTCAATACATTGAAGTAGTTTTGAGTGTTTTTAAGTAGATTGAAGTATTTTAAAATATTTTGCAGGTTTAGACAAGGTTTGGAAATATTTTGAAGTATTGGGAAGTATTTAGAAATAGTTTTGAAGTAATTTTAAGTATTCTAAATATTTTGAAGAATTTTTAAATATTTTGATGTATTCTTTAAAAAAATTAAAATCTTAAATTCTGCTTATACTTTATTTTTAATGCTTACAATACTAATATTTTTAAATACTGTAAAATATTTTGAAGCATTGGGAAGTATTTGGAAATAATTAAAAGTGATAAGGAATATTAGAATTCCATGAGAATTCCAGATTTTCCATGTTTTCCAGAGTTGTAAAAACCCTGAATTTTTACAGATTTCAAAAAACTGCTAAAATGTTGTTTATTTCAAAATATTATTA
Source organism: Ganaspis sp. Gsp50 (assembly GCA_011057455.1). Classification (NCBI taxonomy): domain Eukaryota; kingdom Metazoa; phylum Arthropoda; class Insecta; order Hymenoptera; family Figitidae; genus Ganaspis; species Ganaspis sp. Gsp50. The sequence goes on from WNHD01002884.1 coordinate 6,056, forward strand.
TAAAATTGATTAAAAAGTACCTATTCTCTAAAATTCCAGAATAATTGAGTAGATTAATATGTAAAAATAGAAGTTTTTTTTTAAATTAGGTGACCTTGGTACAAAGGTAGAATTAATGAATTGCAAAGAAGTTGAATTAGACACAAGAACTAAATATGTTTAAAAAAGCTGATTATTTTAGTATTTACAGTCCAGTATTAAAGCTAATTTTTTTAAAGAACAGAAATTTCATTTACAAATATAAATAAATCTTTGATTTAAATTCAATTCAAGTAATTAATAATTTAAGCGTATAAGCTAGTACAATTCAAAGACTCGCTTGTAAATTGCGAGAGATAAATTTTTTTAATTCGAAAATTGGTGTGTGGACTTACCCTCGCTCTTGCATCAACTTGGGCTAAATTTCTTAAAAGTATCCTAATGATGTCAGTCTGATTTGCTCTGGCTGCTAGGTGAAGAGGAGTTTCCCCCCGAACGGTTCTAACGTCTGGACAAGCTTCGTGCTGAAGTAAATAAATTACGATGCTCATACTGCCCATAAAACTGGCAACATGTAAAGGCGTCAGTCCAGACTGAAATCAAACAAAATTCGAGAAATTTGCAAGAAATGGCTAAGGTAAAATTTAAAAATTCTATTTAAATATACTAATAATAAACATTTTCTTTTTTATTAATTAATTATTAAATTTATAGATTCAAAAATCAGATATGGGGACGTACGTCATCGAAAGGTGGATCGATGATCTCATAATGCGATCATTTAAAATAATAATATCAAATCATATAATTTTAAGGATAATTTAAATTATACAACAAAAAAAGAAAATAATATAAAATATAATGTTAGGCCAAATGGAACAAGAGTCAGAAAAAATTACCATCCGGTAGCAACTCAAACAAATCGATGGGGAACGCCCCAATGAATTTATAAAAATTTTGTTTGTATTAAAATTTGTATTAAATTGTATTAAAAAAAACAAAAACAAAAAAAGCAATAATATTAAATAATTAGATAAATTGAAAATAAACAGTTACTTTTATTACGATTTGAGAACTTTAAAACCGATAGTAATTTAATATAAACAGTTCCAAGGCCTACTATAGATCAGCGGATCTGGCGTAGGTTTATGAATGAATAATTATATGTTTGTGGGGTTCGAATCCTAAAAAATTAAAATTTTTTTTAATATAAATAAATAAATGAATAAATAAAACAGAATGGTCGAATAGGTGCAATGAATGATCTATTTTTATTTTCTTTATACAAATTTCTTTTTAGTAATGGAAGCATATTTGTCGGAAGTTGAAGGAAAGAAATTAGAGATATATGAGGACAAGTTTCCTATAAGAAGTCTTAACTTAAATCAAGCATATAGACTCAAAGTTGTATCTGCTGTAAGTGCATCGGAGTTTTTTGCGCAACCATTAAATTATAGAAATAGCTATTTTCAACTTTTGACTGATATGGAAGAAGTTTATATCAAAGATCCAAAAAAATTTTAATTTAATGTTTGGCTCATGAGAGCGTATGATGAATTACCTGTTGCGTTTTGTGATGAGAAGGGTAACTGTGGCTGTGGCTATATCCAAGATGTCAAAATAAATGGTGAAATTGTAATCAATGATATCGATGAACAAGATTATTATACCGTTAAAGAAGAACAAGTTTATAGATTATTACATAAATTTGTAAGTGTGTCAACATATGCTATGAGTTTTGCTGTATCTGGAGTAAAGTCTAATAAGTATGATATTTGGGGTAGATCAGAATGCAAGGGATTTGAAACATATATTTTAAAAAAAAGTCATTACCTTACATATTAATGGTTTTAACAGAAAAACTCATTTGGGATGGGGTTATAAAAACACGGAAATAACGCTAAGAGGGTACTTATTAGAAAATAAATTAGCTAAACTAACTACAGAGGATCGATTATATATAGCCAATGAAAGGGAAATTTTGTATGAATTTGAGAATGATGAAGGATATGAAGATGACAGCGATATTGAATAAAGTTGTATTTTATTTTATTAATAAATGAATGACATTATTTTTTTCCATTTCTTCAATCTTCTTTTATTTATAAAAAAAATTAGCATTCATTTAGGGGAGGATTGTAGGGTATTTCATAATTTTTTTTTTTTGTAAATGTATTTATTTTTTATACTAAAAAATTAAAATATTTAGGGGGGCATTGAAGAGTATTTCATAATTTTTTTTGGTAAATGTATTTATTTTTTTATTATCTTCCCCTAGGAACCACAAGACCTTGAAGTTGGTGGGGGAGCTTAATAGATTCTTTGGGCAACGACTCTGTCTAAGCTAAACTATTCGCTGGGGAACGAGGGGGCGTATTCCTCAAAAAAGAACGGCCGCTCAGAAACCAAACTTTACGCGTTTCACCGGGTTGACCGCTCGGTGCGCGAAAGTCAGAGTGGTCTCAGGGAAGGAAGTGACTTTTAGGATATTGACAGCGATGTCAAAAGACTATTAGAATCGAAAGAGTAGATGCCGAAGGGGTTTAAACTAAGAAGTGGTTCCTTCAATTTTCTCGGGCAAGGAAATTGAGGTGCGAGGCGCGAGTCTCATGACCCCCAATTCAAGATATTTCCACTGTGTCGATGGATAAATGGCACTAGGGAAGCCAAATCCGCCGTGTCGTTGGGGGGACTTGTGCGGATAGGGTCAGGTTGCGGCACTTTGCGAGATAGGACCTGTAAAGTTCAAGGACGTTCGTGATGGGCGGGCTTGATTTCCGGACGTTCGGATCTCTTTGATGGCAGTGGTAGGAGGTGTCTTGACCGGAGGCGCTGTGACGCGGGCAAAGTCTCAGTGAGTTTTAGCCATATCCTCATGTGGGGCTTGATGAGGATTGACGTTTTAGTTCCCCATTGTTCGTGGGATTTCTTATGGATCACACAATTAACTTAAAATCAGATGAGGCCGCTGTTAGTGGAGTAGAGACCCCTCGGGAGGATCACGAAGCTAACAGGGTTGAGAATGCTCAATCTTCGACGGGATGCGAAAGTGGACTTGAAAAGAATGAGAAGCGGGGCTTTTAGGAAAAGGCTGAAGAAACTCTTTGGTCAGGGGGCCACTTTGGTGGAACCCAGACCGGGGTGCTCTAAGACTGCTAAAACGTCCGAGGTGGGACCGGAGGTTCAGAAGAGTCTCAATGTAAAGCGCAAGAAAGACCCTGAAGAATCGCCGGAACTATCGAAGATAACGAAGAAAGCTAGGGCACCCCAAAGCGGTAAACTATCTTTTGTGCAAACGGCAAGAAAATCGTTACAGAGGGCTATTGTCGCGGTAGAGTATCCCAAGGTAGAGTTGAGTGTTAAGAACCTTGATGACTACAGGGAGGCTGTCTGGGAGAAGGTAGTGGAGACGGAGGGACCTTCACCTAGATTTGGTAGTTTGGCTCTCGTAAAAGAAGCTTTTAAGGTGGAGTGCCTAGACACTGATACCTTGTAATGGCTTAACAGACATATACAGGATATCAGTGGGGCAATGGGAGGGCCCACGTTGAAGGTCGTGGAACTCTCACAACTCCAGAAAATGGTCAAGGTTGTGGCCTGGATCATGGGTAGACCCATGAAAAAGGAAACAATCTTGAAGGGACTAGGGAAACAGAATCCCGGGTTGGATACATCAAACTGGAGAGTGTATTCGTGTGGGGAGAGAATGTCGGATACCGGGAAGTTCCGGAGGGATGGACTCTCGCGATGGTGATGCCAGAGACTGCATTAGCAGAGCTTGAGCCCCGAAACTTTCAGGTTTGTTTCGGAGCCAGCCAGGTCACTCTTCGAGTGACTAGGAAGGTGACGGACACTGAGGTGGAGGGACCAGACACCCAAGAAGTGGCACAGGATTGCGCTGTTTTTTTATTTTTATTTATTTATTTATTTGCAAATTTATCTAAATTTGGTTATTAAGATTATATACAACTGTATTTAGCTAGAAAAGGGAATTTAAATAATTTATTGTAATTCTTTTAGGAATACAAAGTATAACCTATAAAATTTATATGAATTATAATTATTGGATACATGTTTTCTATAATTTTTTTATTATGGTAAATGGTATCTGCTTAATGCAGATTGTTGAATAAAGGTTTAAACACAATTGTATCACAAAATTTACGCGGAGTACATAGTACAACCGGTGAATTGTGAACAAAAGAATAATCATTAAATGGCTTTTATCAGAGTACATAGTACGACTGACAGGTTGTTTGATGAGGCTGTGTGATCTTTGTTTAATAATTTGTTGTTTTGACAATACTAGTAACGATTTTAAGCATTTTAGCATCACAATTTCGTTGTCTAGAGATTGTTGATATAAGAGTCTACCTTTAGCTAGGGAATAATAGGTGTACGCTGTAGAATATTAATAATCTGAAGTTAAGATTATTTATATTCCAACTATTAATAACAGAAATTGAAGGAAAACATATTTGGTACATGGAAAATCAAAAACATAATAAAATAAATGAGATTAAATAAAAAAAAGGCGAATTAAAATAGAATAAATAAAAGAATATAAATTATTATAAATAACTTGAATATAAATGTAAAAAAAGGGAATTTAAAAATTATATAATAATATTTAAATGAAATAAATAAAAACAAGTCACACAAAAATTAATAATTATTTATATTATTTTATTTCACTGTGAACGATCCTTAAGCTTCTTAATTTCTAAATTTAAAAATCCGGAACAATATAATTACTAGTATTGTGTAGGTGAGTCGGATATCAATTTAGAATTATTGGTCAAGGACGAAGAGAAATATTTTGATTGTTGTGACATTTAAATTTTAAATCTAAATTCAGTAAATAAGAGATATAAGATAATTTCAGATTTCCTTAATAAAATTTATTTATTTAAAATTTTAATTTAATGGATATAATTATTTAAAATATTATTTATTTAATAAAAATATAATTATTTTATTAGTATAGGCTCTCAATAGTCTAGAAAGTAGAAATTATATTATTTAATATTATTATTAATAACAATTTGTCTAACATTATTTCTAAAAATTATTTTTATTATTAACAATAATTAATAGAAGCTTACAACAAATATAATTAATTACCATCAATATAATTAATTCTGTTAAAAACGACAAATATATAAAAATAAAATAAAATTTTAATGTAAAAGAAAAATTTAAATTAGATATTTGATTCTGAATTAAAAGAATAAGATTATTAAAGCAATTTGAATGAATTTAACTCTTTAATTTGTAAACAGGAGGCTTTCAATTGAATTTAAAATTCAATGTTTCCATAGGTTTAAATGCCTATATTTTTATCTATATTCTGTCTCTCTATACCGATGTTACTCTAACAAATACATGGTATGTTAATATTTTGAAAAAGTGCCCCGGTTTGAGGAACAGTGATAGAATATATGCTTCAATTTTCGTAATTTCTTGGTTGGATTATTTTTTTAACTGTTTATTCGTTTATTCATTTATTCCTTCATTTATTCACTTATTTATCGAATAATTCATTTAATATTTTATATACTTTTAAAATATTTTAAAAATCTAATGCTGTAAAATCTTTTTATACTTTATTTAATACTTGAAATTCTAATATTTTTAAATACTTTGAACTATTTTAAAGTATCTTGAATATTTTGAAATCTTTTAAGGTAATTTTAAGTATATTACAATATTTTGAAGTATTTAAAGTATTTTTAAATATTTTGAAGTATATTCAAGTATTTGGAAGTGTTTTTAAATATTTTGGAGTATTTTAAAATATTTTGAAGTATTATGAAGTAATTTGAAATATTTCAAAGACTTTTTAAGGATTATTGAATTTTTTGGAGCAGTTTGAAGTAGTTTGAAGTAATTTGAAGTACTTTGAAGTAGTGTAAAATAATTTTAAGACATTTGAAATATTTTAAAGACACTTTAAGTATTTTGAAATATTTGTAAGTATTTTGAAGTTCTTTTCTGTAAAAAAAAGGTATAAAATTTTGGTAAAACTTAATAAACATTATAATGTAAAGAAATTAAATAAAAAGAAATTAATTTCCATGATATAAATGATGAGAATTCCAGATTTTTCATGTTTTCCAGAGTTATAGAAACCCTGCGATTCATCATTTCATTATTTCGGACATTTATTTATTTATTGAATTATTCATCTATCAATTAATTTAATTTAATGCATAAGTATTTCTTCATCTATTTAATTTAAAATCTAGAATAATCATAAAATCAATAAAAACAATTGAAGTTAATGAAATTTGAAATAAATTGAAATCACAATCCATCAAATTTAGAACTTATTCAGCAAAGTTTAATTAGATGGAACATTTTCCTTCATTAAAATTTAGAACATTTAACTTTTGATATAGTCAATGTTAGGATCTCTTGTATGTTACGCAAATTTAAATTTTTTACTTTTTAGATTTATGAAAGCTAAAGTAGATCCGAATCAATTAAAATCTAGATAAACTGAAATGAATTTAAACTAAAATGATTTTAAACTGAAATTTGAAAATGTTACAAGTAAAATTTAAAACTAAAATTTTAGTAAATTAAAGTTTAGATCAATTAAAATGTGAAGAGATTGAACTATGAAATACACAACAATAATTTAATATAAATTCATCAAATGAATTAGAAAAATTCAAATCGAGTTAATTGCAAATGTATTTCAAGACATTACAATTGACCTTGATTAAAATTTGAACCCATTAGAATTCAAATGCAAAATAGTAAAAAAGAGAATTACAAAAGAAATTGGAAACGTTCTTTACAATTCGATTGTTAGCAAAAGATGTTATTAATCTAAAGTTTAATTTACACTGGTTTGGATAGGCTTTATTGAAATCGGTTGTCCAAAAGTTAGAGGATTGTTCAAGTTGATGAGAATAATACAATTTAACTACAATTTAAAAAGAGAAAAAAATAGTGAACATACCTCAGTGGTGGCTTCAATGCTGGCTTTGTGTTTGATAAGCAATTCGACGATTTTGAGCCTGTTCTTTTTGCAAGCAATGTGAAGAGGTGTGAAGCCATTAAGTGCTCTGGCATTAGGATCCGCATTTCTGTCGAGAAGAAGCTTTGCAACGCGTACGTGACCACAATGAGAAGCTACGTGTAAAGCGGTTAAATAATCCACCGTAACTTCGTCGACAGGTGCCCGATGGTAGAGTAAAATCCTAGCCGCATCCACGTGATCTCCTTGAGAAGCCATGTGCAGAGGAGCGAGGCCGTTCTAACAACCAAGATAAAATCGACAATTAGCGCTTCAAATCAAACCACTTCGTACCGCTTTCATTTACAGAAACATTAAATTCACAAACTAATTGTCCTGTCATCAATATAGTCTGCTTCCTCCGTGGGAAAACAAAAGAAGAATCGTCTTACAATAAAAAACCCCAAAAACATAAATTCATTTTAGTTCAACTCCTATAAATAAAATTTAGTTCTTGCTGTTTTATGCCTTCATTTATGGAAGAAATCTTCTTACAACAAATTCAATCAAATTTTGTTCATATTAAACTTCGGACCGACTTGAAGGATCAAAGTCAAAACAAAACTTTCTCTACAACAGGGATCACAGTCGTTTTTTCGTTCAACTTTCATATAACAGATTCCCTATTTTATTTAATTTTTATTTATTATAATTTCTATTTAATAGAATTTAAATTCTAGAAAATTTCCATAAGAGAGAATTTTTAATAAACATAAATGTTTTTTAATCTTATTTTCAATAAAGAGAATATGCACTTAACAGAATTTTGATTTAATAGAATTTGAATTTAAAGGAATTTTTATTTAATACA
>WNHD01002885.1:0-13868 GCA_011057455.1 Ganaspis sp. Gsp50
ATTAGAGTAAGCAAGACAGACTGTGTATCTGTCTCTCTTACTCCAATGTGGATTTTGCGTTCTGGACAAGTTTAACAGAAGGTATAAACAGGCCCTTAGAATGCATGGAGGACTGCGCCCAAAGCTGCATTCACACCTTCTGTTGAACTTGTCCAAAACGAAGAATCCACGATAGACAAAAAAAGAGACACTCTGTAACTATCTCTTTTTTTTAATGTAGATTTTGCGGTTTGGACAAGTTTAACAGAAGATGTAAATGCGCGTTATACATGAATTAAAAGAAGATAGAAATAATGAGAGTATGAGACATAAGGTTTAGGTCTCCTACTTACCCAACCCTGCAGTGCAAGCATTCGAGCTGTGAACGCTGCCTAACGAATCGAACCTTAAGAATAACGTCACTACCAAAGAAACCTTATTTTTTATCCCTTTTTACAATAAAATTGTCTCACTCGGAAAGTTTCGTCAATTTTCGTACCTAATTTGCGTGTAAAAGAATTATATTTTTAAAATGTTTCTCATTGTTAGCAAGTTTAGTGCCTCTTAAATGAAATTGAGAGTAGTGAAAACTTGTTAATTCGAGAAAAGAGATCATTTACAAGCAAATAAAATCACCAGACCAGAGTCTCATAAAATGGCAATCTTTGGGCTGGATTTTTAACGGTAAAATGTCGGGTAGTGTGTATTTTTAACCTGACAGTTACAAAAGCAAACATGTCAGAGCTGAAAATGGATTCTGGATCATCAGAAGCTGCAGCAGAAGTTGAGCCCATCGACGAAAATGAGTTTATCGACGTTTATTCCATGGATTTCGAGGATAATGATCACTGGTATGTTTTCATTTCTCTTCTGTCATTACATTTTTTTCTTATCTATTTTTACACTTCCTAAGTTATATTTGTATTTTTCCTTTGTCTGTGTCTCAAAAAATTTCCTTTGATAGCCGAACATTTGCAACTTTAATCTCGTGGACTTGATTTTCGAAATTAATGTCAACATAACCTATATGTTTTTGTCGTTGCATATCTTGAATATTTTTTCAATTTCTTACAATTTCGTGGATAACAAAATATTTTCGTAACTGAACCAAGTGGGACTATTAATATTACGAAATATTGAGTCCTTTGGTAGTTTATTTCAATTAACTAGATTTTTATTTCTCTTTTTTAGTTTCGAAAATTATTAATAATTTTTTTTTTTACTTTTTGGATGAAATGTCTTTTTAAGGTATTTTTTGGACAAAATGTCAATAATTAAGTTTTTAATACACTTTGTTTAAGTATTTTGTAATCTTTTTGTTACATTAAAAAAATTGTTTCTTAAAAAGTGCAACAATGAAATAATTTTGTGAATACTGTTAATTGTTAAATAAGAACTAATAATTAAAATTTTCTTTATTGTTTAACAGGCTGTGCGACTCGAATCAGTGTTCTTCGGAATCAAGAGTACATGATTTGTACGCGTGGCTCAAATCTGATCCAACAGAGCCTCAGGAACATTCCAACGGTAAAAGAAAAATAAAAACACTTTTATTTATAAATATAAAATATTTTATATTTTTATATCACAAATAATTAACACTTATATTTTACTATGTGGATAATTTAGAAAATTTAGTAAAAGTATATTTTTTTATATTTGTTTCAAATAATAATTTGAAACTGAACGTTTTCTTTTTCTTAAATAAATTTTTGTTTCCTCATATAGAAAGTTTATTACTTTCTATAATAAAATTTCTTTTCAATAGAAATAACTACATTTCTATAATAGAATTAAGTTAATTTACTTTGTTCAAAGTTAATTTAATTTATCGCGTCTTTTTTACATTCTAAAATAAAATTTAACAAAAAATAATTTATCAATACATTTTTAATAAGTCTTTTTCTCCTTAATTTTAGCATATTTTAGTTTTTCGTTTTGAAATCAAGTTTAGCGTCTTCCAAAATCTACGAAGGAAATAAAGTGTTAATTCTAGTGAATTATCTTAATTCTCTATGGAAAATTATCGTTTAAATGAAACCAAGAATGTAGAATATTATTTTTTCGCCAGTTATTTGCATTCGAAAAAAAATGTGCCATTCGGACTATTTTTTGTTTTCTCACTAATGTTCTTTTAAATTTTCGAAAACATTTCATTTTATGTTTATTTTTTTGAAGCCAATTTTATAAAACAAATTATTTTTATTGATTTTAAAATTTATTAGTTTAAACAAATGAAGTTTTAAATCAATAAGATAGAAAAACATTATATTTTTTGTCAATTTTCGGTTTAGGGCTTCTATAACTCTGGGAAACACGGAAAAGCTGAAATTCTAATTTAGTTTCATTATTCCTCATGGAATCATGGAAATCTCATGTAATTTTCCTTTATATCATGGAAATTAATTTTTTTATTTAATTTCTTTACTTTATGATGTTTATTCAGTTTAAGAAAAATGTTATACTCTTATTTTAAAGAAAACATTTTAATATATTTAAAACTACCTACTTAAAACGTTTTTTAAAATATTTCAAAATACTTAAAATGTCTTTAAAGAATTTCGAAAATATTTCAAACGATTTTCAAATAATTCGGAGTACTTCAAAATACTTCAAAATATTTATAAATATTTATAAATCCTTTATATTACTTTAAAATACTTTAAAAGATTTCAAAATATTTAACAATTCTTCAAAATATTTAATAGTACTTCAAATTACTGTAAGCTATTTCCAAATAATACGAAATACTTCAAAATATTTGTAATTACTTCCCAATACTCCAAAATATTTAAAAATACTTTAAAATTACTTTAAACTATTTCCAAATACTTTTTAATACTTCAAAAAAATCCAAACACTTCCCAATACTTCAGAATATCTTAAAATACTTCAAAATATTTTTAAATATACTTTAAAATACTTAAAAATACTTTAAAATATTTAACAATATTAAAATTTACTAGGAATAACTTTAAAATACTTAACAATATTGAAATTTACTTAGTATTACTTTAAAATACATTAAAAGACTTCAAAATACTTCAAATTATTTTAAATTATTACCAAATACTTTTTAATACTTCAAAATGTTTTTTAAGAAACGTAAAAATACTTAAAGATATTGAAATATACTTTAAAATATTTTTAAAAAATTTTACATTACTTTAAAATTCTTTGAAAGACAGATTTAAACAGATTTAAAAATATTAATTTTTTAAAATTTTTTTAGAAATACTATAATACTTCAGACTACTTCAAAATATTTAAAAATATTTCAAACTACTTCCCAATGCTACCAAATATTTTAAAATTCATCAAAATTTTTAAAAAAGATTTCAAAATACTTCAAAAATACTTCAAAATACTTCAGAATATTCATATATACTTAAATTTACTTTGAAAGACCTCAACATATTTCTAATTATTTAAGAATATTAGTATTTTGAGTATTAAATAAAGTAGAAGCAGATTTCAAAATGTGGGTTGTTTTAATTATTTTAAGAGTAAATATTATGATACTTCAGACCACCTACTTCAAAATACTCCAAAATATTTAAAAATACTTTAAAATTACTTTAAACTATTTCCAAATACTTTTTAATACTTCAAAAAAATGCAAATACTTCCCAATACTTCAGAATATCTTAAATATTCAAAATATTTAAAACTACTTTAAAATATTTTAAACTACTCCAAAATATTCAATATCACTTAAAATGTCTTCAAAATATTTAAAAATACTTAAAAATATTTTAAAATAACTTGAAAATATTGTAAGTAATATACTAAGAATTACTTTAAAGGATTTCAAAATATTGAAAGATACTTTAAAATAATTCAAAATATTAGTATTTTAAGTATTAAATAAAGTATAAAAAGATTTTACAGAATTAGTTTTTTAAAATAGTTTAAAAGTATATAAAATATTTCAGAGTACTTCAAAATACTTCAAAATATTAAAAAATATTCAAATATACTTAAAATTACTTTAAAATTCTTTAAAAAACTACCAAATATTGCAAAGTAATTAAAAATATTAGCATTTTAAGTATTAAATAAATTTTAAACAGATTTTAAAATAATTCTAAAATAATTCTAATAATTCTTAAAATATTTTAAAAATATTATAATGTTTCAGAATACTTCAAAATGTTTAAAAATGCTTCAAAATATTTAAAGATACTTCAAAATGTGTGAAAATAATTCAAAATATTGAAAAACATTTCAAAATACATAAAATGGTTTTAAAATTCTTTTTTTTTACTTAAAGCACAATCATTTGTAAGCCCGTTTATTGCACAATTAAAATAAAATTAAAATTAAAATAATGACCTCGAGTAATTTAAATTCTTACAAAATATTGGAAAATCCATTTTTTAATGAAAAAATATATTAAAAAACATCATGGAAATTTTTCTATCTTTCTCATGGAAATCATGGAAGTATCATGGTATTTAGTGAAGAAAAATTTGTAGAAACCCTGGATTTTCATTCATTGTTTTTCTTTAATTGTTTTTCTTTAATTGTTTTTCCTTCATTGTTTTTCTTTCATTGTTTTTCTTTCATTGTTTTTCCTTCATTGTTTTTCCTTCATTATTTTTCCTTCATTGTTTTTCTTTCATTGTTTTTCTTGTACTGCTTTTCAATCATTCTTTTCATTCATTGTTTTTCATTCATTGTTTTTTATTCATTGTTTTTTATCATCCAATAATTGATATGTATTATTGTCAATTTTTATGTAACAGCTTTGAAGAAGTCTATAGACACAAGAACATTCACCCGAGCAAAGCGGCGATCCAATAAATTAAACTTCGACGCAATAATGGAATCGTTATCAACTCCTCGAAATTCAGTTGAAAATGCATTCAAAGTTCCTGGCCAAGTGAGTAAAATTATGAAAAGTTAAACGTGTCTTTAACGCACAAATATACGCTTTGAAAGGTATTTTTAAAACAAGAAGGAAATAAACAAAAAGATTATTATTCATAAATTTCATTATTATTAGATATTATTAATTATTGAATATTAATATTAATAATAATAATGATAATAATAATAATAATAATAATAATAATATTAATATTAATTAAGAAGTCAAAGAAAAAATCTTTTCACCGTTATATTCTTATTATTAGTATTGATTATTAAATAATAATAATTTAATAATTAATAATTAATTTCTTTTTCGCTTTTTCGCGTCCTTTTGCAATTCCCTAAAGCTTATTTTTCTTTTCAAGTTTCGAATGGAAGAAATAACGCCGGACAAGAGTCAAGAAATACCAGCGATGCTGAGACCAAAGCTGCCGAATTTCTCGACATTCATGGTCAACTCGCAGTCCGGCTCGATAAATCAAGAAAGTCTGGAAATGTTTTTGAACCTCTCGCAGTCGAAAGGCATCGACTCCTTTATCAACCTGACAGAGCCCGAATTCGCCGACTGCATTATGAACGAGTCTCAACCATCCTTGTTGTATTCTTCCATGATGTCCAATGCCGCAGACGAGTCGAAAAGAAACGAATCTCTCTGCGAAATGGACTCTGGCATTCTCTCCGAATCCATGATGCAGACCAGCATGTTCCAAGAATCCCTCAATATCAACAGTTTCCGGGAAATTGGCTCCACAAACCAACAGAACGCTGACAATATCACCAATCAGCTTTTCGATCCCAATCATCTTTATCCCAGTGCTTTGAATGAGACGAAAATTTGCTCAAATCCGCTTAATGAGACGAAGCTTTTGAGCAGTCCGCTTGATGAGACTCAGATTTTGAATAGTCCATTTAATGAGACTAAGATTTTGAGTAGTCCTCTTAATGAGACTAAGCTTTTGAATAGTCCATTTAATGAGACCAAGGTTTTGAGCAGTCCTCTTGATGAGAGCAAGTTTTTGAGCAGTCCTCTTGATCAGGCAAAACTTTGCACTAGTCCGCTTGATAAGACAATCGGTGTTTTGGATCAGACGAAAATTTGCGGCAGTCCTCTTGAAAAAACGTTTGTTAATCAGGAACACTCATCAGTTGCGAACAATTCACCGGAGGTGAGTATTTGTTTATTTATTATTTGTTATTATTATTATTTATTATTTGTTTATTTAAGCGACGAGAAATCGTTAAAGAGGCTACAATGGCTCTAGGAGCTTTTTTATGTGAATTAGTCGGAGTGTTGAATTAATTGAGCATGAAAATTAACGTGAGTTGGAATATCTGCAGTGTCGAAATCAATGAGCTACAAGTTTTTTGTTATTGAATTTTATAAAATGGAATTTATATTCAAAACAATTTTCGTATGTTGAATTTTTATTTCTTTGAATTAGTATTTAAAAGAATTTTCATTCAGTACAACTTTTATGCAACAGGCTTTCAAGTTGACATAATTTTTGTTTAGTCCAACTTTTATGCAACAGACTTTCTAGTTCATCTAATTTTTATTCAGTCCAACTTTTGTTTAGCTCTCTAGTTCAGCTAATTTTTAGGCTTTTCAAATTTCAAATATATCATTTCAAATCAGGCAGGCGATTAAGTTCGAATTTTAGATTTAATTACCCATTGAATGTATTATTCTTCATGGAAATTAAGGAGACGCTTAGTGTTTTGATTTTGAAAATGATTTTGAATGAAGTTGTGAGCATTTTAATTTTTCATACGTTAAAAACGTACGAAACGTTTCGTTTCCAAGTTTCAGAGAAATGATAAAAAATTTTAGGAAACCATTTTTTGCCTAATTAAGATAATCTAATTCCTTTCTCAGAATCTTATAGGCGCCTTTGTTTTCTTTAAAAATCCGTTTGGAATTTGAAAAGATCTTTAAAATTAACACAATTGCGTCTGATTTTAGAAAAATGAATAAAGTTCGTTTTCTCAAAAATACTCCTTTGCTAAAATCTGTAATATGAAATCTTAGCAATATAAAGAAAAATAGGGTTTATGTTTTTTCCAAGTACTTCCCGATAACTCAAAATATTTAAAAATATTTCGAAGTAATTAAAAATATTTCGAAGTAATTAAAAATATTTCGAAATATTGAAAAACACTTGAATGTACTTTAAAATACTTCAAAGTCCTCTTTATTGTTTTAAAATACTATCAAAGACTTCAGAATATTTAAAGATACTTACAATTTCTTTAAAATATTTCAAAATACTTAAAATTACTGTAAAATTTTTCCAAATTCTTCCCAATCCTTCGAAATATTTAATAACGCTTAAAAACAATTAAAAATACTTAAAGTACTTCGAAATCCTCTATATTATTTTAAAATACTATACAGAATTTCAAAATATTTAAGCATACATAAAATTGCTTTACAATGTTGTAAAATACTTACAAATCAATAAATCAATAAGATACTTAAAAATACTTCAAAATACTCGAGAAAACTTTAAAATACTTAAGAAAACTACAAAATACTTCAGAATATTTACAAATCCTACAAAATTACTTTAAAATTTTGCTAAATACTTCCAAATAATTCAAAATATTTAAAAACACTTAACATGCTTCTAAATTCTTTATATTACTTTAAAATACTCTAAAGAATTTCAAAATATTTAAGGATACTTAAAATTTGTTTTAAAATGTTTCAGGATACTAAAAATTTCTTTAAAGTATTTAAAAATACTAAAAATTACTTCAAAGTATTTCTAAATACTTCCCAATACTTCAAAACATTTTAAAATACTTTAAAATACATCAAAATATTTTAACTTACTTAAAATTACTTAATCCACTTTCAAAAACTTCAAAATCCTTTATTATCCTTTTAACTTTAAAATACTTAATAGAATTCAAAATTTTAAAGATATTTAGAATTACTTTAAAAATATTTCAAAAGATTTTCAAAATACTTTGAGATACTTCAAAATATTTAAAAATACTAAAAATCACTTCAACGTATTTGTATATACTTCCCAGTACTTCAAAATATTTAATAACACTTCAAAATATTTAAAATACTTAAAAATACAACAAAATGTTTATATTGCTTTAAAATACTCTAAAAGTCTTCAAAATATTTAAAATTACTCAAAATAACTTTAAAATACTTTCAGATACTTCAAAATATTTAAAGATATACTTAAAATTACTTCAAAATATTTTCAAATACTTCCCAATACTTCAAAATATTATAAAAATCCTTCAAAATATGTTAAAATACTTTAACATAGAGTACCTTTATTAGAGTACCTTAATAGACTTTAGAGTACCTTAATTTCTTTCAAATAATTCTCAATACTTCAGAATTCTTTAAAATATTTACGAATAATTCCAAATATTTCAATATATTTTAAAAGACTTAAAATTGCTTTAAAATATTTCTAAATACTTCAGACAACTTGAAAATACTTTAAAAATTTTAAAAATATTTAAAGATACTTAAAATTTGTTTAAAATGTTTTAAGATAATAAAGATTTCTTTACAGTATTTAAAAATACTTAAGATCACTTTAAAGTACTTTTAAATATTTCCCAATACTTCAAAATGTTTAAAAATACTTAAAACTGCATCAAAATATTTAAACGTACTTAAAATTACTTAAAC
Source organism: Ganaspis sp. Gsp50 (assembly GCA_011057455.1). Lineage (NCBI taxonomy): Eukaryota > Metazoa > Arthropoda > Insecta > Hymenoptera > Figitidae > Ganaspis > Ganaspis sp. Gsp50. The sequence continues at coordinate 8,522 of WNHD01002885.1, forward strand.
TACTTTCAAAAAATTCAAAATCCTTTATATCTTCTTTTAAAATACTTTAAAAGAATTCAAAATATTTAAAAATGCTTAGAATTACTTTAAAAATATTTCAAAATATTCAACATTTCTTCAAAATATGTAAAAATGCTTTAAATTACTTCAAAATTTTTCTAAATTTTTCTCAATACTTCAGAATATTTTTATATATATTTAAAATTACTTTGAAATGTTTAAAAGTACTTCAAAATATTCAATAAGTCTTCAAAATAGTTAAATGCATTAAAAATGATTAATACTTGAAGTATTAAATAATGCATAAAAAGTTTTTAAAATATTATTTTTGTAAAATATTTTAAATGTATTTAAAGGTCTACGTAGTGTTTCAAAATATATAAAAATACTTCAAAATATTTAAAAATACTTTAAAATATATATAAAAATACTTCAAAATATATAAAAATTCTTCAAAATATTTTAAAATATTTAAAAATATTTAAAAATACTTTAAAATATCTATAAAAATACTTCAAGATATTTAACAATACTTCAAAATACCGCAAATATTTAAAAATACTTCTTAATACTTCAGAATATTTAAAAATTCTTCAAAATGCTTAAAATGGTTTTAAAATTAAAAGTGATGACCTCAAGTATGTAATCTCAATTCTATTGAAAATTGTTTTTCTTACAAGCCTAAGAGCATTACAAGACTTCCATTATTTCAAAACTAATTTAAATTTAAGTTATTTTAATTTAAATTTTTACAAAATATTGAAATATTTATCTCTCTCATGTAAATCATGGAAAACTTGTTAATTTTTCTAAAAACAATTTTTTATAAACGCTGAAGAAAATTAGATCAAGCATTGTCTTTTTTTTGTTTCGCGAATGTAAAAATGTAGAAAATGTTAAAAAACAAACGTTTAGAAATAAAATCAGAAACGTCTTTGCTTCCTCATAGAGGAAGCATTGTTTATGTTTGTTTTTTTAAATAATGTTTTTATAAAAAAAAAACGTTGATTATAAAAAAGCAAAGTTGTTTATAAACAAATTTTGTTTATAAAAAAAGCGTCTTTAAAAATCAACGTTTTTTATAAAAAAGCTTTTTTAAAAGAACAACGTTATTTATTTTTATTTATTATTTATTTATTATAGAAAAATAATTTAATTATAGAAAAATGTTATAGAAAATGTTGTTATTTATAGGAAAATGTTGTTTATAAAAAAGCGTTTTTAAAAAAACAACGTTATTTATAGAAAAATGTTGTTTATAAAAAAACTTCGTTTATAAAAAAGCGTCTTTAAAAAACAACGTTGTTTATAAAAAAAGCGTTTTTAAAAAAACAACGTTGTTTATAAAAAAAGTGTTTTTAAAAAAACAACGTTGTTTATAAAAAAAGTGTTTTTAAAAAAACAACGTTGTCTATAGAAAAACGTTTTTAAAAAAACAACGTTATTTATAGAAAAACGTTGTTTATAAAAATCTACTTTTTGTTTACGACTTTGCATTTACAATTTTGCATTTTGAGCAATATTTTAATGTAAATTTTACTATTTTCAGGCGCACTCAACTCACTGCCGAAGTCTCGAAGACATTGACGAATCCTCTCCAATTTTGCTCACAAACGGCTCTAAATTCAACGAGTCTTACAGATCAAGGAATTCGTCGAAACACACCTTTGACACTTCAACTCCCGAGGAATCGAAACTATTCTCAGAAACATTCGAGTGTCTGGAAAAAATTAAAATCAATGAACTCTCCATGGAAAATGCTCTCATCGACGCCGACATGACTTTCAATGTAAAACGCCTCTCTTGCCAAAGCGTCGCTCTCGAAAATGCAAATTCACACCAAAACGTCACCATCAACATCAACAACAACAATAATCAGAAAAGCTCCAGTCTCAGACAAGAATTACTCGAGGAAGTCGAGCGAAGCAAAAAGTTTGATTCCACTTTTTCGCAAGAAAAAGACCCGCAGAACCAAATGAATCTCACTTACGAGAACATGTTCACCTTCTCCGCGCCATTAGATCCTTATAAAACATACAAGAAAGAGGAATTGAACAAAATTGACGAGAAGGTTCAAAATTCGTCTCAAATGCCCAGCACGAGGTTTCAAACTTTCAGGAAATCGACGGGAAAAGGCGAGAAGGAGAGTGGTGATTCTACTTTCTTGAAACACGAGCAAATTGAAAATGTTAATGCCACCTTTTCCAAGAGCGACGAAGCGGAGCATTTAAATGTGACTTATTCGTCGAATGAACAGTTACAAAACGTTAATGCGACGTTTTCGAAAAATCAACCTCAAGAGAAACATGTTAATACAACTTTCAGCAAACCTTTGCAGAAACCTATCGAAATTCCAAATCAGGTAGGTGGAGAATTTGTTTTTATTATTGAAGGGACTGAAGTTCGTCACACGTTCTTTTTACGTATAATCGCCTTTTTTACCCTTTTGCTTCTTATTATTATACATTTCTTTTGGAAATTCCACAAGACAGCAAGTATTTTTTCCCCTTATCGTCTATTTTTCAATAAGTTTTTTTTTGATTTTTTCAATAATGCTTGAGGCTATTATATAATACTTCAAATATTTAAAAATACTTGGAATTATTTAGAAATAGTTAAAACTACTTTAAAGTATTTCAGACTACTATAAAATACTTCAGACTACTTCAAAATAGTTCAGACTACTTCAAAATAGTTCAGACTACTACAAAATGCATCAAAATGTTTAAAAATACTTCAAATTATTCAGAAATACTTCAAACTACTTTAAAGTACTTCAGACTACTTCAATATAATTCGGACTACTACAAAATACATCAAAATGTTTAAAAATACTTCAAATTATTCAGAAATACTTAAAACTACTTTAAAGTACTTCAGACTACCTCAAAATACTTCAGAATACTTCAAAATACTACAGACTACTTCAAAATACTTCAGACTACTGTAAAATACACCAAAATATTTAAAAATACTTTAAATTACTTTAAAATATTTTCAAATATTTTCAAATATTTTCCAATACTTCAAATTCTTGGAGAAAATTTTAAAATACCTCAATGTATTTAAAGATACTTCAAAGTTTTTAAAAATATTAGTATTTTAAGTATTAAGTAAGGTATAAAAAGATTTTACAATATTTTAAAGATATTGAAAATACTTCAGAGTACTTTAAAATTATTCAAAATATTTAATAATTTTTAAAATAACTTAAAAATATTTTCGACTACCTACTTCCCAATACATCAAAATATTTAAAATTACTTTCAAATATTTTAAAATAATTTCCAGTATTTCAAAATCTTGAAAAACACTTTCAAATACTACAAAATATATAAAGATATTTCAAAATTTTTTAAAATATTAGTATTTTAGGTATTACGTAAGGTATAAGTGGATTTTAAAATATTTTAAAAATATTGAAAATACTTCAGAGTATTTTAAAACACTTCAAAATATTTGATAATATTTAAAATAAATATAAAATATTTTCGACTACCTACTTCCCAATATATCAAAATATTTAAAAATACTTTAAATTACTTTAAAATTTTTTCAAATACATACTTCCCAATATGTCAAAATATTGAAAAAGCACTTATACTTCAAAATATTTAAAAATATTTAAAATAACTTTAAAATATTTTAACCTACTTCCCAAGACTTCAAAATATTTTAAAATAGGTACTTAAAATTAGTTTATAATAAATCCAAAAATTTTCTAATGATTAAAAATATTTTAAAATAGGAACTTAATATTAGTTTAGAATATTTCCAAAAACTTTCCAATAATTCAAAATATTTTAATGTACTTAAATTTACTTTAAAACATTTCCAAATACTTCCCAATAATAAAATATATTTCAAAATATTTAGTAATACTTAAAATGTCTTTAAAATATTTCCGAAAACTTTTCAATAATTCAAAATATTTCAATATACTTAAATTTTCTTTAAAACATTTCCAAATACTTACCAATAATACAATATATCTCAAAATATTTAGTAATACTTAAAATGTCTTTAAAATATTTCCAAATACTTACCAATAATAAAAAATATTTAAAAACACTTAAAACTAGATAAAAAATTCATAATATTTAAAAATTCTTAAAAATGTTCACAAATACCAATACTTCAGAATATTTTTGAATAGATAATTAAAGTTACTTTAAAATATCTCCAAATACTTCCCAATAATATAAAATATTTCAAAATATTTAATTATACTCAAAATGTCTTTAAAATATATCTCTAAATATTTCCCAATAATATGAAATATGTACTTCAAAATATTTTATAGTACTTAAAATGTATTTAAAATATTTCAAAATACTTAAAACTAGATAAAAAATGCATAAACCTTCAAAATTCTTTAAAATATTTACAAATAATTAAAATACAATATTTTAAAAGACTTAAAATTGCTTTAAAATATATCTAAATACTTCAAACAATTTTAAAATACTATATAATATTTTAAATTCCTCCAAAATATTTTTTTTACTTCTTTAAAATATTTCAAAATACCTACTTAAAACTGCTTTAAAATATTTCAGACGACTTCGAAATACTTAAAATTACTTAAAATATTTCCAAATACTTCCCAATATTTGAAAATCTTTAAAAGTACTTCAAAATATTTGAAAATACTTGAAATTATTTACAATTAAATGAAATTTTATTTAAAACTTAACATCATATGAAATAGTATAGTCGAATTATTTATTTTTGTACTTTCATGGCTTTTAAAACCCGTATACATTTTCAAATATATAAATTTTCTAATTAAAGACAAGGTATTCAATATTTTATATTTTATTTTTAATAAGTTTTTTCAAACACGTTTTTTAAAGAATCGTACGATTCATAAAAAAAAATTAAAAAATTGATTTATTATAAAACTACGTAGTTTTATTATAAATCAAACTTTTTAAATCCAAATTTCCTTTTACATTGAACCGTATATTTTAGAAAACCAGTCTTTAAGAAAAAGTTTTTTTAAAAATGCTTTAAAATGCTTATCATTTTTTTTTAAAATTTAAAAAAAAATTTAAAATGTTTCTGAAGTCCGGTATTTAAGGAAACATTTTTCTAAAAAAAAATACTTGTATATTTAAAGAAAGCGATATATTTTTTAAAATTTGTATATTTAAGGACGTTCATTCGATTCAACATAACCTCAAACTGAAAAGCTGTTTTTATTACGAATTAAAAAAGTAAATAAAATGAATTTCATAAATATTCGAGATTCATTTATACAGTTCCCATAAAAAATTAGATTCATTAAAAAACATTGTTATATTATTAGATAGCAACGAATTCAATTCGTCAAAAAAAATTTTCC
>WNHD01002886.1:0-15693 GCA_011057455.1 Ganaspis sp. Gsp50
AAAACTTGAGAAGCCTAAAAAAAGTTCCGACAATAAAAGTTCGAAAAAATTATTTCCAGTTCGGAAGATAGAGGTCCGGATAATCCAGGTTCCACTGTACATTAAATAAGTATACGAAATTTCGCTAAATGTAAGACATTATTTTTAACCAAAAATGTGAATAAACATATTTAAATATACATGTGTGCATTCATTGCCTATTTTTCTAGTAGACTATGAATTAAATATGCACCAACTCAGATCGACTTTTAGTCAGCCTTGAAAACACTTTGCCTTTTTGCTTGGGAATCGGTCGTAAATTTCTTTCATTTTTGCAACAGCATTCTAAGTTTTTCACCTGGGCAACACATGTTTTGACCATTTCAAAAGGTCTGCCATAAATCTGAAAATAACTTATTCTTATACCAGACAATCTGGCACAAAATATTCAAGTGCAGTAAAAGGTTTAATCCTAAAAGTAAGACCACCGTTGAAAAAAGTGGCATTTTTTGCTTGCATTGTAAACCCTCATTATTATTTATGGGGATTAACTGTTTTAACAACTTATTTCAGGTGCCACGTAATAATATGTGAATACCTGCTCCTAATAAAGTCAAATATGTAAAATTCTAATCATGCAAATGTTAAACTAGTTCATTTAACAAGGTATTCGGATACCTAGATTTCACGAAACTTGATTCATTGACTTGTTCTTAAAGTAATTTATAACTCATTCCCTTTAAATAAGCAAAACTTTGTATAATTTTTAATTATTCAAAACAAATTATCCAATTATCATTGATTCAAAATGATTCGATTACGATGGTAATAAATTTTAGTTACAAAATTTCAGTTACAAAGTATTAACAAAATGTTTAAAATAACTCGAAGAAGGTCAGGACCTCGGTCCAGAACTTTTGAACCTTTTATATGGAGAAGCTTTTTGGCAACTCAAAATTTTGGCGGAATTTCATTGACATCTTGAAAATATTAATTTCTTACGATATTACATACATTTTTGCATAGGACTATTGAAAAGTGAATTATTTTGAAATTGAAGTATGTATTATAAATTTATAAGTATGTGTTATAAAGTAAGATAACTCGTATTTAGGGGGCATTATTTCTGAACTGCCCCAGTTAAAAATTAGAATATCTTTAAATTATAATGTAACTTTAGTAAATTGTTGCCTTATATGACAGTATCAAATTCTTGCAATATTAGCTCTTTTGAAAAAAAATTGTAAAAAGTAGAGGGGGTTGAATTTTGACATTTTGAGTGACGCACCGTCATTTTTGAGTCTGTATTATTATGGCACAACTTAATATAGTTTTTAAGCTTTTAAAGTTTTTTTTTTAGTTTTTAATTTAAGCGAAGCGAATATTAAGGCATTTTTCATGCACTTTTTAAATAAAAAGGAGTTTTTTTCCAAAAAAAATTTCTTCAAAATTAAGTATTATTTTTCACTATTGAGGTTTACGGGCATTTTTTTATTATCTATTTTATTTTTAATCGAAAGCTGAGATTTTTTCCAATGAAATATGTAAAACTGGAAATAAGCCAATGATGGGTTTTGGAGAAAATATAAAAAATAAGCAAAAAAGTAGTTTTTTTATATTTTCTCGAAAATCCATTATTGTCCCATTTCCTATTTTACATAATTATATCATTGGAGAAAATTTCACCTTTCAATTAAAAATAAAATAAAAAATAAAAAAAGTACCCGAAGGCCTCAAAAGTGAAAAATAAGACTTAATTTTGAAAAATGGGGGGTTAAAAATTTTTTTGAAAAAAACTCTTTATTTAAAAAGTTCATGAAAAATGCTTTAAAATTCGCTATATATATATAAATTAAAAACTATTAAGTTGTGCCATAATTGTACGGATTTAAAAATGACGGTATCACTCAAAAAGTCAAAATTCAACCCCCTCTACTTTATACAAATTTTTTACAAAAGAGCTAATATTGCAGATATTTGATACTGTCATATAGGGCAACACTTTACCAAAGTTATAAGACATTCTGATTTTCAACTTGGGGCAGTTGAGGAATAATGCCCCATAGATGGTTGGGGCTTTTGATGTTTGCAAAAAAAAATTAAAAAAATATCCTTTTTTTATTGTATATCTGTAATATAAAACGAACCTATTCGCAATAGTATAAAGATTATACATAATAACAAATTTACAAAAAAATATATGAATATGTATAATTATTTTTGTAATTTAAAATTTTGTCTTTATGTGGAAGCAAAATGTTCACTACACTGCAAAAAATGGTGTCTTGGTTTAAGACGTTTAGGTGGTCAATTTTAAGACATTTTTTGATGTCTTAAATATAGACATGCAAAAACGTCTTAAATTTTAAGAAACTTAGAAATCTAAGACATTGAAATAAGACGTTTACCAATATAAGACATTTGTAAATGTCTAAATGTCTTCCGGTAAGATATCTACAAGACACCAATTTTGCAGTGTAGTAAACATAAATTTCTAATATTTTGTTAGTCATTTTTGTTTGCTTTTGTGTTTTTTTAATTTTTATCATGATAATATTGGACTCTCAAACGACAATTCTGCGTTTTAAATATAGTATACTTATATCTGTGTTCTGATTCTAGCATTTCACTTCTATTATTAAAGAAAGAGTTGTACTAATCATAAAGTGAAAGTTTCTTAGAAGCCCTTGAAATATTGTAGTTTTAAAGCAGATGGCAACATTGCAGAAAGACTTTTTCGAATTTAATGATAATCAATTAAATTACCTCTAGTTTACCTAAAGATTGATTTCAGTGTAAAAAAGAAACTAATAACTATTGTATTATTTTTTAGTTTTATTATTAGTTTTTCTTATTTTATATAAATAAAATAACCATTGTATTTACAACAGTTATTTTTCATACTGAAATAAAAAAGAAGGATTTTATTAATAATAATTAATAAAATTTAATAGAATTTATTAATAATAACTCTATAAATTTCTTGGAGTGAGTTTTCACTCTTTAAAACTGAAAACTGGGTCATTCCCTTCCTTAGTGAGGAATTCACTCGATTTAGAGTGACTTTTCACTCTTAATAGTCATCGTAACTTTATTTCAGTAAAAAATGAATAGAACCAAAATTTTATGGTTCTTTTTCTGCAATAATACTGAACATTTTTTGCAATTAAGCACTTGCAAGTATAATTAAAAATTAATTTAGAAATTTCGTTGTATACCGTAAAAATACGCTTGTTGTAGGACGAAAATAACGGAAATGATAAAAATGGTTCCGTACAGGAGTCGGAACTGGAATGACTTTATCATAAAGCAGTAAATAGGTAGAGCTTGGTGTCGTAAGTAAACGTCAAGTTTCAGAATCAGAAACCTGATTCTCGTTAGTGCATGTTTATCCAGTTGTTCAGATATAATGATTTGGCTGATTTTGTATTCATTGGGGGTGTGGAATAGTATCTTATGTTGTAGAATTCACTTAAAGACAGATGTATGAAATTAGCAAAATAGATTAAATCAGTAAAGTGAAAATCTCTATTCTGGCCTGCCAACATTTGCGATTGATTTATTATGAATTATTTATCATACTCTTGAATGTACAGGAAAGAATTCGATAAAGATAATGGCATTTATTGGCGCATTCAAACTACTCATGTAAAAGAAAAGTCCACCTGTAATTACAATAAAAAGTAGCTGATTGATACAAAAAATATAAGTGTAATTGCAAAAGAGAATACACTGTAAAAACAAGTGTCTCAATTTAAGATGTTTTGTCCCCACTTTTGAAACGTTTAACGTCAAAAAACACGTTAAACGTTTTAAAAGTGAGGACAAAACATCTTAAATTGAAACACTTGTTTTTACAGTGTAGCTGATTGATATAAAAAATATAATTGTAATTGCAATAGAAAATATTTGATTGCTGTAAAAAATAACTGCAATTGCAATAGATGATTGTTATAAAAAATAATTGCAATTGCAATAAAAAATAGCAACTTTTAAAAAGAGATTAAATTGCTGAAATAACTCTAGACAGTCAGAAATGATCTATAGAGTTGTGGAACGAAGGCGAAGAATCAAGCTGAGGAACGCACGTAAGCATGGATGGACAGACGGACAGACAAACGAACGCAACGGACCAACTTGTCGTTAACGTCGCGCAACACCGCGCAACCGCAAGGGCCTGGTTAATTTTTATTGGACATAAATTTGCCAAAATATTCGAACGTGACACGGATGGCCCGTAACTCTTTCCCTTTCTCTGCTTCTCCCCTTCTATATCTGCTTTCCTCTTGCAGTGTCACTACTCACTACGTAGACGTACACACATACGACTATACTCCTCTCTTTCGTGTCGCTGCAAATTTTCTGTCTCGTTCTCTCGAAAAAAAAGATGGTTTGGTCCAACCCGAGATGGAATATTAAATATCTTTGAATTCCTGGAATCCTCTCGGAATTCGGGGGTGCATATACGGGCTGCGTATATTTTAGTATCCTGACCTTTAACACCATTTCACTTGCATTCTTCGCAACGAGACGGTGGCCTTCTTTCTTGAGGATCTTCCTTTGGCATATCAATCTTCTATGTCTACGCCTGCGTATCCGTCGGGCCATTTCTGAGGTGTCGATGACGAGGAGGTGCACACAAAGCAAAATAATCTATAGAAGCTACGCAATAACAAAATACATTTAAGAGAAGAAGAGCGTCTTAAAAAGATGAGAATGTTAAACTGCGCACTCGAAGCCACAAAAGAGGCCGCTATAAAAAGGTTATCTGCCCCTCTTCGTTTAGGTGGTAAAATATGAAAATCAATAAGCATAAAAATTAACACGCCTCTAACACCTATAATTTAGCATGGCTGTATCTTGGCTGTATCGTGGTCGCATCCGCATTATGGGTGGCCACACTGTAATTTGGCAGCAGTTAATCCCCCCTCTGATTCCACCAGTAGTCGGCTTGTGGGTGCCATTACGGATATACTTGGCGGATATTTATGTTCACGATTTTGCGACCGATGTAATATGGCCAGGCGCGGATAGTCACGGTTATCTCGTCTGCCAAATTACAAGGCTAAACAGCCTGATTTATGCGAGCTTTTATAGTAATAATAACAACAGGTATGTATTGGCAAAACAATAAAAACGAGCAGGAGACAAAAGGTGCGGTTTCGGTAAGATGCTTTTACAGTCTAACCTTAATTGCACTTATTACCTACAAACGACCAGCATCTTAACATTTCAAACCAACCAACGATCATGCACTTTACCGTTGCAAATTTTTCCCATTAAATAACAAAATACGCTCCGGCATTGCCAACACCACTAAAAATTATCTTTAATTCTTGGCTGCATTAACAGTCTTAAAACGCATATTTCAAACCGTATTCTCAAAACGTTCTTCATTTATCACATCTGCCTCTACAATGACATAAAAAATATCCTGAAAATCTGCTCTAAAAGTTAAATCAATTCATTGGGATGATGAATTTATCTCTCGTATTGTAATCCTATAAAGAAAATAGCAATCCGTATATATAAGTCAAACGTATGTTCAAAAAATAACGCACTATCTCCTTAAAAAATAAAATTGATTAAAATTTCATTTTTGCACACTGAAAAAAATGTGACCGAGAAATTCAACTACCATAGGACAATTGAATGAAAAATAGTTAAACTATATCTACTTTTATAATTATATATATCTTTAACGTCCGAGCGATTAAATCAATAAATAATTCAAAGTGATACTTTCGGACAAGAGTCAATTTATTATAAAATTATATACCCAACGTTTCGAGATTTAAACATATCTCCTCTTCAGGAGCTAAAATAAACATGATATCATATAAACACAATATAGAGAAATATATATATATATAAAATACAAAAGACTTAGAAAACATGAAAAAATTATAAAATAAAATTAAAGTAAAATTAAAAATACAAAAACATACCTAGCACAATGAATAAAAAAACGTAAATAAATAAAAACAATATCAATATAATGAAGTCATTAATAAAATTTATAGAACGAATAAAAACTAGACTTTTCCGTTCAATCGTCAAATTACACTGAAAAAAAAGTAGTATGTTTTACTACTTTTTAACTACTGTGAGTAGTACAATAGGTCCTCAAGTCAATTTAAAAAATTGTATTGACTACCATAAGTAGTTAAAAGAACTCGGAATGTAATTCAAACTACTACTTTTAGTTTACTTTAACTACTACTTTTTTTACTTTACTTTAACTACTACTTTTAATACTACTTTAAGTAGTAGATTTTACTACATATAGTATAGTTGAGTAGTTCCGTAGTTGTAATTTAACTACGTATTTAAGTAAAATGAACTACTATGTATCAACTACTTCAAAAGTGGTTAAATTAACTATAGCAAAAACGTCAGAATAACTATAAAAGCAGTTACTTTAACTTCTTTTCACTCAACTATCCTATGGTAGTTGAAGCTGTCGGTCAAATTTTTTTCAGTGTAAGAAAATACAGTAGAGAAGTGAATATATCAATCTATCAAAATACAAACGAATAATTAATTATTTGAAAACTGTAATTTTTCGCTTAAATTGATGGATTGCAAGAAAAAAATTCACGAATCTTGGATAATTTTTTGAATAATTGAAATAAATTGTAACAAATGACATAGATGGTACATCTGATAAATTTTAACACGAAATTTGTAAATAAATTCTTTCTACACAGTTGAAAATTTTATGTCCCAGGAGGTCCACTCAAAATTTGTGTTAATGTAACACATTTTTTATGTTAAATTAACCTAATCTTTGTGTTAGTGTTAAATTAACACAAATTTTGAGTGGACCTTCTGGGACATAAAATTTGTGTTAAATATACACAAAATTTTCAACAGTGTAATACAGAAATTTGTGAAAAAGGTAAAGTAAATATAGTCATTGGTATTTTTTTTTTCTTTAATACTTTATTTGATATTGTTGTATTCAGACATTGGGAAATAAGAAGCTGCACAGAAATATTCTAGTGAAACAACTTTTTCGCATTATTAACAAGTGACTAGGTAGTGAGAACGCAGTCTCATCCTATTGTATTTTTTATATTAAAAAAAAACAGAAAAAAATCATAAAAACAATGTTACACAATTGGGATATGTAATCACATCGTTGTTTAATACAGTATTTCTTGCATATCTCATTAAACATTATGCCTAACCGCAGATTTAAATAAACGTACACAATACATTTTCTATTTACAATTGAATTGATCCGGTTTTCTTATTGCTAAAAATCACTGTAGTTCAGGCTACAAAGGAACAAAGATAAGAATTTCCAGTATCTGCTGACCGCAATGTCCAAACACCTCGCCTCAAATTTTGACAAATGTTCTGTTTCTGTCCACTTAAATTATCTATTCGCAAGATCGCTTGCCAAAAAAATAACATTTTATAATGTCAACATAAAACTTAGATGGATTACGAAGAAGCGAGACTCTACGCTCAACACCTAGAGTCTCGTTTCCTCGAGTAACGCCATTTAATACAACAATTCAACTAAAATACCATGTTAGCTTATGATAAGAACTCAATATGAGTCGTTGTATCGTTAATAGTCTTAATCGGCCTCATCCGATATCACTGAGAAATGCATCGTCTTGAGAAAATCAGAAGAACTTAAAGTTGGTTCTTTGCTTCTTCTTGATTGTCCTGGAAGCGATCATCTGCCGTCTCGGTGAGGACTCGGCTGCACATAAGATTCAAGGCGAACGCTTTTATTGCTATACACCTAATCACTGAGCGCGGAGCTGCCAAAAGATGCAAATGACAAAGAAGAAGAATAAGAAGCCTATGGAAAGGCAGCACCAAGGCTCGTGTTTCCTGGGTGTACATAATACTAGTATTTGTCGACGTTAGTCTCTACTAATCGAGTGTAAAAACGTACACAAAAGCTACGAGGTAACTCGTTTTGTCGTACTCTTTACATTTTTCAGTCTCATCGAGTTCTTCTTCTTCTTTCTGCGCCACGTCGTTCTGCGGAATCAAGTTCAACGACTCCAGTTTATTCGTATTTTCTATTCGCGTACCGTTGACAAACCAGAGACGCATTAATTCCACCACTCGTCGCTAGCTTCACCGTTAACACACTCTTTAACTTGGTCAGACTCAACTTTTTAAATGTCTTTCATCCTTCAATGGCAATCTTATCACTCTTTTTCTCCAAGTACCGCTAGCAACTTTCAGCAGAACTAGTGCATCTTTTCCTAATAAATAACGCGTTACACTCCCTTCTGTTGATATTGTTCGAGGAAAAGGCACTTTCTTGGTCGGCGTTACAGTGTGCTCTTAAACAAAAACCGAAAGCGACTGGAGACTTGTTCAAATTACTCTTACATTTTTTAATATCGACTCTCAAGTGTTTTAATATCCGATATAAAGTCTTTTAAAATTGACTGGTGTTTTAATATCGACAGAAAGTATTTTAATATCGACTGTAAAGTATTTTAATATCGACTGTAAACTGTTTTTAAATTGGCAAAAAGTATTTTAATATCGACAAAAAGTATCTTAATATCGACTGTAAATTATTGTAATATCGACAAAAAGTATTTTAATATCGACTGTAAATTATTGTAATTTCGACAAAAAGTATTTTAATATTGTAAATTATTGTGATATCGAGAAAAAGTATTTTAATATCGACTGTAAAATACTTTAATATCGACTGTAAAGTACTTTAATATCGACTGTAAAATGTTTTCATATTGACTACAAAGTGATTTTAATATTAACTCTCAAATGTCTTTCACATTGACAATAAGCTTAAAATTCGTAGAATGAATATCCGATTCGTATTCTACTATTTCGTATTACAATAATCAATTCTTTGTAAATTTTCAAAATTAAATGTTGTAACATCGAAACGTCAATACTAAAAAAAATGAGCATAGAAAAAAAGCAACTCATGTTTTTATATACTCATTTTTAAAATTGACTCTTTTCAACATCGACTTACAACTTTTTTTTAACTTTTTCAACATCTGTCTTCAAAAGCTGTCTCGCTTTTTACGAAATATTTGCTTATTGCTAAAGAGGCTTCAAAAATAGGCACTAGTATTTTTAAAAAATTTAGCAATCTAAAAGTGGTCCAATTTCTGTACATTTGTACATTGTCCAATTCTTAATTTTTAAATCCGCGAGTTTAAAATCTCCAGTCTAGGTGCTTTCGGCAAGGCACTCTGTAGTCTTATGATATGTATTCGTTACTCATTCGTGTCGCATTTTGAATAACTTCACTCTACAATTTCCGAATCTTTTAAATGTATCGCTTTTTTTTACGTATCACTTCCTCAAAGAGGAAGTTCTGTTTTCTGTACATATTTTGTAAATTTAATATTTAATGTTTTATTTTAATTTTAATGTTATATTTTAATTTTAATGCTTTATTTTAATTATAATGCTTTATTTTAATTTTAATGTTTTATTTTAATTTTAATTTATATTCACGCATTTTAATCCAGTTTGATAGCAAATAGTTTTATCAACAATTTGCAAGATTTTTAAAATTTACAGAAAGGAAATTGTAAAGTGCTGCTATCGACCAAGCGCCGTCTATTCGAATTTCTGACCGAAGCGTAGAACATCAGTTGTATGATTAAAAATACATTTTTTGTTGTCTGCTGATTCTTTCATTGACAATGGTCGCTCTTCACTAACAACAATCACACACAAAACAGTCATTCACTCTAGTCATTCTCACAGCACATTCTTGAAATCTCTCGTCAAAAAATTATCTTAAAATACAGGAAAGCATAGATTATCGAGTGGAAGGTTTACAGATAATAGGCAATGCCTATTTGAGGCTGTCAATAGACATAGATGGTTTTTAACTGATCCTTGAGTTCCGGTGGAAACGCACACGAATCCGTTTCCGGTTTCCTCTTCACCAAACGACGCCAACGTCCTCCCAAATTTTTTCGGAAGCCTTTTGCAAATCCCTGCCTGTCCGCCGAGAGCCCATGTACAAGCGTATCCTGAAATTAAAAAAACATTTTAATTTCTCTTTCCACATAGAAAATCCATATTTATACGGGGATATACGGGAACTTCAGAATTCTGAAATTAGTTATCAAATATTTGCATATTTTTTAAAAATTACCATTTGTAGAAAAATTGTAAGCATTTTGAATATCTTAAGATATTCAAAATGCTTGCAAACATGCAAAAACTGATGTCTTGAACTAAGACATCAAGTGTCTTGAACTAAGACATCAAGTGTCTTACTATAAGACATTTAGCGTTTTAAGACGCCAAAGAATGACTTATTTTTCTGTCTTAAAACGCTAAATGTCTTATGATAAGACACTTGATGTTTTATTTCAAGACATCAGTTTTTGCAGTGTTTGAACAGTCAATATAGCCTGTTTTTATTTAGTTTAATTGTCGTTTTTTATTTTAGTTGTACTTCATTTTTTATTTCAGTTTTTTATTTCAGTTTCTTTATTTCCGTTTTTTATTTCAGTTTTTTATTTCAGTTTTTTTTTATTTCAGTTTTTTATTTCAGTTTTCTATTTTAGTTTTCTATTTCAGCCTTTCTTTATCCTGCTTTCGTGTTGTCTACAAAAGTGTTACACATTTATTTTTATAATTTTGTTTCCTGCCTACTAATTGTCTTGACGTTTAATTCCTGGACGAGATAATTACTCTCTCCCTTGAGAGAACAAAAAACTAAATTAGCTTTCGTTAATATGTAAACGTACTTTGCTTATGTAAACGTACATGTTGATTCTAATCTTTATTAAAAAGTGGACTGAGCTGAAAGAAAAGTATTGAAAGATCAATACAAGGAGCTAATGACAAACTCATTAAAGGATCAATGCCAGAAATTGAAGATAATAATCGCGAGTATCCTTGAAAATGAGTGATATTTTTAGGAACTCTTTGTGCCAGGACTTTGAACCTTGCTGAGGGAGAGATTGAGTTTAGGGTGGTATGAGGAGATAGTGTCAGAGCATGTGTGAGTGAATGGCCTACATGAGGGTATAGCCCTCCTTTAGGGCTGAGAGTAGACTGTGCAACATGCATTATAGTCGTATTGCAGTATAGTATCGGCCCCTTTTACTGGAGCGCCCTTTCGTGATCGATAATACACCATATTCTCATTTTGGTCATTGAACCAAACGTCTAACTTGTTCTTTCTACACGCATCTCCATAAACCCCGTAACGATTCTAAACAACTCCCTACTGCTTTCACATTTCGATCGACATTAGTCGCTGCTTTTTTCTCCCAGCAACTAGCGTTTCTAAAAACATTTTGCCATTTACAAGAAAACTTATAAAAAGAACTATTTTCGAGTTGATTACATTTAAATATATCTTGCTCTGGTTTTTTATTCGGATCAAATCCAGTTTTAGCCAAGCTTAGTCTAGACTCTAGAGTCACGTAATCATTTAAGTTTTAACTAGAATCTAGGCGATGCTTTTCTCCTACTTATTTTTATTTCAGGTATGTTGAAATTGTAGATGAACTTGAGAAAGTCTTGGGCATGACACCAATTTCCTGGGCAAAGATTTAAGAGCTTAAAACTGGTGGTGTGTTAAATGAATTAGGAGACTGATGAGTTATTTCTAATTCGCAAAAGGTGCCTTTTATTTTCTTTTACGGGATGTTGAAGAGGGGACTACTTGGATCGAACAATAGAGGGAATACTTAACGTGGGCACCTAGAGTTGTGAAACTGTCGGTGAATGCCAAGCCATAAATGCTCAAATCCTCGTCAGGTCACGCCTGCTTCGAAGGAAGGTATCCTGTTTGTAGTAAATGCTGACACCGGAAACCAACCATCAAGCATCCTTCAGAACGGTCTGTGGAGTTTAGGGCGGTTGTAGGTGGCAATAGACGTCTCGACATCGAACCTTGTTTCTGCAGTCGATGTCGAGACAGCTGTCGGTTGTCAGGAGTAAGTTGGCAACCAACCACTCTCAACGCCCACCCGCATTAATTTTAGCGCCAAGCCGCAAGTGACCTGGCACAAAAGTAGACTTCGCATGTTCATAATAGAAACTCGCACCTATTACTACGTGTGGATCGCAATAGCTATGACTCTCTTGGCTAAGCTCAAGTGACGACAAACTGACCAGTGGGAGAAATATCTGACTCGCATTTTCTTAAATTGTAACCTTACTTATACCAAAATCATAATAATGTTCTAAATTTAACATCAAACGGGAAGAGAAACTGTAAGCGGTTTTTGTTTAGTTGATTTTGTATTGATCCGCTGATTTAAATGTTGATTATTATTTATAAAACGGGTTGATTGTTGTTGTTTTTATATAGTTATAATAGGTTATAACCAGTGAAAAACTGCTGCTAATAAACAATAGTAATAAGTATTTTATAAAACTACTTAAGGTAAATTAGCTAAAACGAAACTACAACAATAGCATCTACCAAATGCATTTGATCAATAGCAACAGGCTTCTAACCAAGATTAGTTTTCAGTCAATAACATTATGCGGTGAGTGAAAAGTTTGGCAGACTAAACAAAATCTTTCTTGGTTCAACAAATTTTTCAATCCAATTGTTAATTTTGGAATAACAACTTCTATAGTTATCATAACGAAAATCCTAAACACTAAATGTACCCTACAAAATTTTTACTGTAAAATCAGTATATAATAATTTACATATTGTAGAATTTACGATACATAAGAAGTTGCATATTGTAGAACCTACGATACATAACAAGTTGCATATTGTAAAACCTACGATACATGAGAAGTTGCATATTGTAGCATCTACGATACATATAAGAAGTTGCATATTGTAGAACCTACGATACATGAGAAGTTGCATATTGTAGCATCTACGATACATATAAGAAGTTGCAGATACATATAAGAAGTTGCATATTGTAAAATCTACGATACATATAAGAAGTTGCATATTGTAGAACCTACGATACATGAGAAGTCGCATATTGTAGCATCTACGATACACATAAGAAGTTGAATACCATAGAATGTGCAATACGCAAGAATCTACAGTACGTACTATAGTAGTAACGCAAGTTACTATAGAGAATCTATACAGAACATAATAACTTA
This sequence comes from Ganaspis sp. Gsp50, assembly GCA_011057455.1. Lineage (NCBI taxonomy): Eukaryota > Metazoa > Arthropoda > Insecta > Hymenoptera > Figitidae > Ganaspis > Ganaspis sp. Gsp50. The sequence goes on from WNHD01002886.1 coordinate 13,060, forward strand.
CATACTACAAAATCTACAATACGTAATAAGTTACAGGGTACGGTTAGTGTCTTATGCAGATTGCAAGTCCAGACAGACAAGTTTCGCACAATGTAGAGCTAAACTGTTAATCTCGTTACGGGTTACGTAACTTGCAAGAGCATTGTCACCTAGTAAGGACAGCATTGGGACAGCATTCTAAGGAGTGTATAATAATGGGATTTCAATGGGGCTTTCGAGGGGTGGACAGAAGGCGGCACAAGGTAAGAACCTACCGAAAGATAATTACAAAAGTATATTGTACGGGAAAGTAGTGGAATACTGGCGATAAGTGGAGCGTGAAACGGTGAAACGATGTCACAACAGCGCCAAAGTGAGACTCGGCAACGTTGCCGATTGTTTAGGATTTTTCTGGCGACAGAGTACCCGACCTTACAACTTACACGGCTTACGGCACGTTTACCTGATCTGGACAAGCTGCAAAGCATACACCCGACAATACACAATTATACACGATGGGCATGTCCTTGGCGAATCGATAGTAACTTCAGCTCTGCTGTTATCGACAATGATATGCGTGACAACTCGTGGCACATTTGTCCTTGTCTTCAGCAACATCATTGTTACTTTGCTGCAACTAATTCATGTTTGTCACAACTTTCTTAATGCTAACAACTTGTCTGCTGTCTTGCTCTTGTCACAATTCAATTACAAGAGCCAATATAGATTGTAATATTCTCCGCAACAAGTTGTTCGCTAAAGATATCTCCAAACTTGCTATTTGGATCAAGTTTAGTAGATTTGATGGAAAGATCCAGTTTACCAAACTTGTTATTAGGATCAAGTTGATCAGGATCAAACTACAAAAACCGGAAAGCTTCGATAATGGTGAAATCAACAGCCAGTAGCTCTTACCGTTTAAAGATTATGATCGAGTAGCTTTTACGGTTTGAAGATTAGGATCCTTTTACCGTTTAGAGATTAGGATCAAGTAGCTCTTACCATTTTGAAATCAGGATCAAGTAGCTCTTGCCATACTAAGATTGAGATTTAGTAGCTCCCACTCCTTGAAACTTGGTTGCTCGTACAGCTTAAGATCAAGTTACTCCCACGGTTCGGAAGCTACATCTTGATCCTATAGGATCAGTTCAGTTAGCAGTAAATTGCTCCCACAACTTTCAAGTTTCTAAGCAATTTCTACGAATCAACAACTTTGTTAGAATACAAAGAGCAGAAATTGTTGATAATTTTTTCGAAAGAGTCTTAACAAAGAACTTTGAAGTTAGCCCCTGTTGCTATCGGTATGTTTAGTTACGCCACTGTTCCCCTTTCCAGACAGAATATAAGTCTCCCCTCTCTAAAAAGTCTCATGGTTCCGCCCCTCAAACTATCAGTTTGAACAACCTCGGATGAAAGAGGTAGGTTTCGACCTCATTTTTGGGGCCCTGTTAATCTAGAAAATTTAGCAATTTTATGATGCTTGTATAAATACTGACATTGGTATTGGTAAACTTCAAATCCCAGAGAAAGTAGTTTTGAATCTGACTGAATGAATTGATTGAGTAGAATACTGTATGCTACTTGATAATCACAATATGTACAATATACTTTATGAGGATCAATCTTCAAGTTCTACTTTATAGAATTTCTTACTGGACATCTTTTCTTAAGAATTAGGGTTCTCTAGAATCGGTAGACGATACTGAGGTCAATGATCGAAGGGTAAGCAACCTTGCCGAAAATTGATAATTGAACAGCTGGCAACTAGTCACTGATGACTAGCACACAAATACTAGTTTAAAGGGTGTCGCAAAGCAGATGGATGTACTATAGTATGTTGTATTCAAAGTGGAATCGATCAAAGTAGAAATAAAAGATAAAATAGATTGACTCACATGCTATGAGATACCTGAAAGAAAATGATACAATGATACTCCTACTGAATATGGAGGTAAGACGATTATGATACAGATGTTTTCAAATAGAGATCAACCTGACATTTACAGTCTTCTCGAATTACATTCGGAATATAGTGTCCTACAACAGCAGCTGTTTTTTCATCTGGATGTTAATCACATTGTCTAGCCACTTTTTGTACCAGTTTATTATTATTGCTGTTTAAAACGTCATTCCGAAAGTGTCAATTGCTTTTTTCAATCAAGTTAAAGAGCGTCAAAAGACAATTCATTGTAATTAATGAATTCTATCTATACTAATGACATAGATTATAATCGAGATTATAATTTACAAGTACATATGGTAACTATTTACTACATTAACGAATGTTTCTATTAACTTCTGAATGTTTGAATTGTGTTTAAAAGGGGTTAATTATTCAAGACGTACTTCAATCAATTATATACATAATATCCTGCAGTTAATCATCAAAGTTATTTTGAAAATAATTACTTCCATGTCATATGTTAATAAATGTTATATTCGAAAACCACTCAAAATTCGCAACTGAGTTAAAAATAAAAGTGATTAATGTTGTAACTGATTGGCAGCTAATATTTCGAGTAATTTACTTTCTTTCTATACAAACAAGTAATCTTAAAAGCAATAATTACATTTTTTGATGCAATCGTATTGCTGTTATAAATTTGATTATCTTTACATATAATTTTTTTGATAAATATAACAATTGTATTCAAC